>CM034147.1:239900299-239986337 GCA_019776745.2 Taxus chinensis
ATCTAGTCTCAAACAACAAGGTTCAGTTGTTGGTCTCTCATGCAGGAGTAAAGGAATTCCTCCTCAATAAGGATTTGAATGATAAAAGGGCAGGTTGGATCACTCGTGTCATGGAGTATGATATTGAGATCAAGGTCACCAAGCTGGTAAGAGGAAAAGGATTGTGTGAGTAACTAATTCTGGGCAAGCAAAAGGAGTATGCAATAAAGAAGACGTTGTTTTGACAGTTCAAGACAACCATGTGTAAGGTAGCACTCAAGAAGAGGATAATGTTGTCCCCACTCCTTGCTGGACCCAAGGTATAATGCACTTCCTAATCACAGGCCTATGCCCTCCAGAGATGAACAAGACCCAAAGAAGACACTTCAGATTGTAGGCTGTCCCATATGCCATAGTAGACGGTGTTTTGTTCAAGAAAGATGTGAATGGAGTGCTACTGAGATGCATTAGCACAAATCAGATTCATAGGGTGTTGGAAGAGTTCCATGGTGGACCAGCTGGTGGTCATTTTGCACCAAGAGTGACAGCTCTAAAAAGCATTAAGGCTGGTTATTATTGGCCCAAGATTTTCAGTGATTGCTTTGCGTGGATCAAAAGGTGCAAGAATTGTGCATTCTTCACAGGTAAAAAGAGGCTTGCTGCCCTTCCATTGCATCTAATTTCAGTTAACCAGACATTCATGCAATGGGGTTTGGACTTCATTAGAGTCATTAATCATAATTCAAGCCAAGGGCATAAGTGGATTTTGACAGCCTCAGACTACTTCACCAAGTGGACTGAAGCAATAACACTCAAGGAAGAAAATGAGCCTAGCATCTTAGACTTCTATGAGGGGATATTAACTAGATTTGGCATACCTACTACAATAATCTTAGATAATGCATTAGCATTCTTTGAAGTAATGAAGCTTACGTCACCTCAAAGAGGGGTAAATGTAGACACCTGTAGTTTGACCAGTACACTATTATTTCTAATAGTGCACTAACGCTTCTTCATGTTGCAAATTGATGGCACACAGCCAATTAGACCTATCTAACTCCCTTCTTACAACACCCTTTTGGTTTTTTTTCCTCTTATAAACCATTTAAACAGGCTATAATAGCCTTGTTCTAAGTACATTGGCTTCTTATTCTCTTCTGGCTTGCTTCTATTAGCTCCCTGGAGGATCAATCCACTTCGTTCGATTGATTAGGCCCTTCAGAACCCTTCCACAAACCTAATTACTCTCTAAAGAGGGATTAATTAGCCTAACCTAGGTTAAATATCCCACACATAGTCAAATCACACTTTGACTTGCTAAAATTTCGTTTTAGACTTTATCCTTTGTCCTACATGCACCCAAATCTCCCTTTTCTTCCAAACCAAAAACTATAAATAGGGTTATACCCCCTCCCTCTTTTCATAAGAATTCTCTCTTCTTCCTAGCATAGATCATAACATTTTGTTTAGGCTTAGAGCTTAGTTAATTTCTTCCATATTAGCTATTTGCTTTGTTTTTGCATTTCACAAGTCAATGTGGAGTAAAAGAGAAGAACCATTGGCCTTGAAGCCATTAATGGGGAGATCTCTTTCTCTTAAAAATACAAAACTGAATGCTTAGATCCTCTTAGCTTCATTGTTTAAGATTTCAAAGAATAGAGATTAACTTCTTTAGCTTAGGTTGCATGTTTATTTCAAATTAATGTATGCAAAGAAGGAAACCTTGCTCATTTATTATCACATGGTCCATTGATCAGATCGTCAAAATCATTTGGGGTTTCTTTAGAGATTTTTACCCCAAATCCATGGCTTTTGCAACTTTTCATTGAACACAAGATTACATTCATCAGCGTCACCTTCACAGGTAAATTTGTTATGTTTTGTTATGTGTGTTACAAAAAGTTTGGAGTACCTGATTTACTTATATATGTTAAATTTTTGAAATAATTATATTTCTACATGTACATACATTGATATTATAGCGCACAGGAGGTGCATCTTCATCCCGACCATAGGCGGCGAGCACCATGCATAGACATACATTCACAGAGGTAATTTAGAATGTTAATTATGTAAAATTTTCGCATACATGTGTATGTATATATATATTAGTTTTGAAGTCAAATATGTGTATGTTCTTGTATGTCCATCTAACTCACATGATATACATGTTTGATAAAGATGTTGACTTCACTAGACACCCCACCATCTATGTGACAAGTAGATAAAGGTGTTACCGCTACGATTTCATCTGTGCAGCAACTCACTGGGGTATTCAAACAACACACAAATTTTGTTAAATTTATCGTGTAATTCATATTATGTTAAATTACATGTTAGTAATGTCTTTCATTGTAGAATTATTAAATTATGTTAATAATGTCCTTCATTGTGTGTATATAGGAGTTACCTGCAATAGGTAGCAGCCCTTTTCATTTGATTCACAGGCATGGCGGGGTAAAAACAATAGTTCTATATTGATATAATTAGTTAAAATATTGTCATTATGTAGATACATGTACTTAGCTCTATTTTCATTAATTTTGATGTTAGATTTTTTGATCTTATGTGTATGTAGGGAACTTCAACCCCCTCCATTTTTACTTTAAGGGCACGGACTCCTCCATCTCGTCGTCTTCGTACCCCCGTTCATACTGCAGGAGCTCCTGATGACTCATCTATGTGTGAGATGAAAATTCAGTATGATTGAAAACTTGTGATAAGTTTGTGTATTTATGTAAATAATTTCATTCTATCATGGTCTTAAATACATTTTGAAAACATATATAAATTATGTTTTAACAAAAAAACATTGTTTGCATTTACAGGCTCATCTATAGGTGAGTATTCAGTGGAAGAGGACTCGAAGCATGGGCTCAGATGATCCAAAGTCATCTCATGGATCTCCATCTTCGTATAAGGGGGGGCCTTATTTGAGCAAGGCCAAGAGAGGGATAGATTTTGATGAGTAGGAAATATATATGTCTTACATGAAATTGTTTTTGTATGCCTATGTGCATGGAATTGTATGTACGCCTATATGGCATTTGAACTTAATGCTATATGACCTATTTGGGCATTTTTGTATTTATTATGCACATTAAAATACTATTTGGAACTTGATAATTTTGTATGAGTCCATACATTTCTGATATTGTTTTCACATGAATCTAATATGATGTGCACTTGACAATATTTAAGACATTATGGATTATTTTTTCATTTATTGGTGATGTACATGTACTATCATTTTCAATGTATAATATGCATCAAACTTTGGAAATCAATATTTATATAATGTATGTATATAAAGAGTTACCTAATCTGAGTAATTATTCATTCAATTTATCAATGTGTATATGTGTATTTAACTTACTTGCACTTCTTCTTGCTCATGATCTCTTTGTACTGGTTACTATCTTATCATGCACTTACTACATTCTTCTATTCTTCGTAGTCTTCTCCCCTATTAAAACACCCAACAATCATCACAATTTGATGCCTTTCATCTGTTGATATTTGGAGAATGTCTCTCTATATACATTACTCTAATGCTCTAGAATTTCTCCAGATGTAATGACATTCTGATTTAGACACTCAATGATTCTTGATTGTCTAATCCTGTCCAATTCATGTTGCTACCTTTAAATCTATAGGCATTTCAAGTTTTTTGGAAATCACATCACACCCTTCACTAGGCTTGATGACTACCCTTATCCTTTTTAAATCACTTTTGAAAGCATCCATGGGTTTATCATAACATAAATTATCAATGAATGGAAGGTCACTAAGTCGTAGGTCAACTCACTCCCATCTAGAACTAAATAAGAAAGATTTACTAGGTGATTGATAACTCCTGTGTGTTCTTAGACATACCCCTATCAAATTCATTCTTAAGCCAATCTAGTCATTCATGGCTCTTAAGCGACTACGCCCAGACGGGGTATCCCTACACTAACTTAGACTGCACTATTTCGTGTGTTTACAAACAATAGCACAATGAGAGAACCAGATGGAGATGGAGAAAATAGCGAGAGGCCTTCATAGAGGGCCCTAACATGGAGGTATCGGATCAAACGAGACATCTCTAGGTGCCACGGAGTCCAAGAAATCACCTGTCAAAGATATAGCGTGTTTGGGCCTCAGGGCTCTTAAGTGACTACGCTCAGACGAGGTAGCCCAAAAGCACGGGGAGGGTAGGGAACCAAAACGAAGCATCCAATAGTGTTCACCATGCCACCCAAACATGTAGGTGTAGTTGGTTTGGTCCCACAAGCTTCCATTTGCAAACTACAACATCTAGAAGCCCTACACTAACTCAGACTGCACTATTTCATGCATTTACAAACAATAGCACAACAAGAGAACTAGATGGAGACGAAGAAAACCACGAGAGGATTTTGTAGAGGGTTGCGATGTGGAGGTTTCAGATCTGACAAGACATCTTTAGGTGCCACGGAGTCTGAGAAATCACTTGTTGAATTTATGGCATGTTTTGGCCTTAGGGCTCTTAAGGGACTATGCCGGAACGAGGTAGCCCAAAAGCATGGGAAGCATTCACTAGTGTTCAGCAGGCCACATAAACATGTTGGCCCAGACAGTTCAGTCCCACAAGCTACCATTTACAAAATACAACATCTAGCAGCCTTATACTGACTCAGACTACACTATTTCACTCATTTACAAACAATAGGACAGCAAGAGAACTGGATGGAGATGGAGAAAACCATGAGAGTATTTTATGTAGGGCTTCAACATGGAGGTTTTAGATCTGACAAGACATCTCTAGGTGCCACGGAGTCTGAGAAATCACATGTTAAAGATATAAGGTGTTTTGGTCTTAGGGCTCTTAAGAGACTACACCAGAACGAGGTAGCCCAAAATCATGGGGAGTGTAGGAAACCAAAAAAAATCCTCCACTAGCATTGACCAGACCATTTTGACGTGTTGGCCTAGATGGTTCTGTCCCACAAGCTATCGTTTGCAAAATACCGCATCTAACAGCCTTATACTGGCTTAGACTACACTATTTCAGGCATTTGCAAACAATATGACAACGAGAGAACCAAATGGAGATGGAAAAAACCACGAGAGGATTTCATAGAGTGACCAGACGTGGAGGTTTTGGATCTGATGAGATGTCTCTAGGTGCCACAGAGACCAAGAAATCACCTATCGAATATGTAGACTATGAACTCTACTCCTTGGCACCTAGAGATGTCTTGTCAAATCTAAGACCTCCATGTTAGGGCCCTCTATGAAATACTCTCATAGTTTTCTCTGTCTCCATCTAGTTCTCTCATTGTGCTATTGTTTGCAAACACGTGAAATAGTGCAATTTGAGTCATTATAGGGCTGCCAGATGCAGTAGTTTACAAACGGAAGCTCATGGGACCAAAACAACAATGCCAACACATCGAGGTGGCCTGGTGAATGCTAGTGGGAGCCTTGTTTTGGTTTCGTAAGCTCCCTATGATTTCGGGCTACCTCATCCGAGTGTAGTCCCTTAAGAGCCCTGAGGCCCAAACACGCCATATCTTTGACGGGTGATTTTTCAGACTCCGTGGCACCTAGAGAATTCTCATTAGATCCTAGACTTCCATGTTGGGGACCTCTATAAAATATTCTTGCAGTTTTCTCTATCTCCATCGGGTTCTCTCGTTGTGCTATTGTTTACAAACGTGTGAAATAGTGTAGTTTGAGTCAGTGTATAACTACCAGAAATTGTAGTTTGCAAAAAAAATCTCGTGGGATCAAACCAACTATGCCAACACATTGGGGTGGCCAAGTGAACACTACTAGAGGCTTCATTTTGGTTCCATACACTCCCCGTGCTTTCGGGCTACCCGGTCTGGGCGTAGTCACTTAAGAACCCTAAGGCCCAATAACGCCATATCTTCAACGGATGATTTCTCACACTCTGTGGCACCTAGAGATGCCTCATTCAATCAGAGACCTCCAGGTTAGGGCCCTCTACGAAATCCTCTCACGGTTTTCTCCATCTTGATCTGGTTCTCTCGCTGTGCTATTATTCGCAAACACACAAAATAGTGCAGTTTGAGTTACTGTAGGGATGCTAGAAGCTATAGTTTATAAACAGAAGCTCATGGGCGGCTTAGTGAATTCGATTGGGGTATTATTTTTTGTTCCCTATGCTCCCCGTTCTTTCGGGCTACCTTGTCCGTGCATAGTCCCTTAAAAGCCCTAAGGCCCAAACATGCCATATCTTTGATGGGTGATTTATTATATTTTGTGGCACCTAGATATGTATCGTTAGATCTGAGACATCTATGTTGGGGCCCTCTATAAAATCTTCTCACGGTATTCTCCGTCTCCATCCAGTTCTCTAGCTGTGTTATTGTTTGCAAATGCGTGAAATAATGCAGTCTAAGTCAGTGTAGGGATGTCAGATGCTGTAGCTTGCAAAAAGAAGCTTGTGGGACCGAACTAACTACGCCAAAATGTCAGGGTGGCCTCGTGAATACTAGTGGAGGATTTTTTAAGTTCCCTACACTCCCCGTGCTTTCTGGCTACCTCATTTGGGCATAGTCCCTTAAGAGCCCTGAGGCCCAAACACGACATATCTTTGACGAGTTATTTCTTAGACTCTGTGGCACCTAGAGACATCTCATCAGATTCAATACCTTAATTTTAGGGCCCTCTATCAAATTATCTCATGGTTTTCTTTGTCTCCATCTGGTTCTCTCGCTGTGCTATTTTTTGTAAACGCATGAAATAGTGTAGTCTGAGTCAGTGTAGGGATGTCAGATGCTATAGTTTGCAAACGGAAGCTCGTGGGACCGAACCAACTACGCCAACACATTGGGGTGTCTAGGTGAATGCTAGTGGAGGATTCTTTTTGGTTCCCTACAATCCCCTTGCTTTCAGGCTACCCTGTCCGGGTGTAGTCACTTAAGAGCCCTGAGGCCCAATCACGCCTTATCTTTGACTGGTGATTTCTCAGACTCCATGGCACCTAGAGATGTCTCATCAGACTTGAGACCTCCACATTAGGGCCCTATATAATATTCTCTCAATTTTTTCTTCGTCTTCATCTGGTTCTCTTTATGTGCTATTGTTTGCAAACACACAAAATAGTGCAGTTTGAGTCAGTGTAGGGCTGCGAGACACTGTAGTTTGCAAACAAAATCTCGTGGGACCGAACCAACTATGCCAACAAATTGGGGTGGCCAGGTGAATGCTATTGGAGGCTTAATTTTTTTCCCTATGCTCCCCATGCTTTCGGTCTTCCCCGTCTGGGTGTAGTCACTTAAGAGCCCTTAGGCCCAATCATACCATATCTTCGACAAGTGATTTCTCAAACTCTATGGCACTAAGAGATGTCTTGTTAGATCTGATACCTCCATGTTAGGTCCCTCTACAAAATCCTCGTGTAGTTTTCTGTGTATCCATTCGGTTCTCTCACTGTGCTATTATTTGTAAATGCGTGAAATAGTTTAGTTTGAGTCAGTGTAGGGTTGTCAGAGTCTATAGTTTGCAAACGGAATCTTTTGGGACTGAACCAACTATGCCAACATGTCAGTAGAGAACTTATTATTCTCGAAGCTAAGTGAACCTAATAAAAATTAAATATTAGAAAGGAACAACAAACAAAAATTCTCATTTCACCACCTATATTCTAAAAATATCTTATTAAAATTCTCATTTCACCACCTATATTGTATGAACCAACTATATTATTCAGGGGATTAGCAATGGACAACCTTATACTAAATCAGTCTGAATGGAGATAGAGAAAAAAATGAGAGGATTTCATAGAGGTGCCAAAATAGCTTCCACTAACCTATATAAACATGTTAGTAAGAAATTAAATAGATTTTAAAATCATAGAAAATTTAAACAAAATCATTTACGTAAATATTCAAATTAAATTCATGAAGAATATACCTTTGCAAATTCAATCTAATGAACAAAATGGATCAACTCTATTCTTGATAGTAGCAAGAATTGCTTCATGATCTGATTCATGAACCTTCCACAGATTTTTTTTTGATGGCTGACCTTGATATTTGATCAATTTAATATTTGTTGCAAGGAAAAATGTGAATAGTGAAGTATCTTTCGATGTACTTCATAGTCTTTAAACAACCAAATATTAGATTTTTTGATAGGATATCGTCAAAGCCAAGTTCTAGTGACTACCACTAATCCAGTGGGATACTCAAGGTCTTCACCATCAATGACTGTGGAAGTCAAAAAAATTTCCCCTCTACAAAAGAGATAAGAATTATTTTGTTCCCTCTTCATTAAATTCCATCACAATAACTGCAAAAATGTACCCTACGTATCACAAAGTAAAACTGTTCATTCAATTTATAAATACATTAATAGTCAACCATTGAATAATTTATAAATCTAAAATATGGCATGTACATATATGTATGTAACTTGTTGCACTAAATCAGAGACTTGGTCAAAGTCAGGTGATGTTGTCATTTGATCTGAAGACCCTGTAAGTTCTAATCCTCGTGGAACTTGATGTGTGTTGAGTGGAATTAGAGGTCTTCAAGTCCATTCATCCACCCACTACTGTGACTCACATTCATTCCATGAAAAATTAATGCATGATATACAAAAACATGTCATGCACCTAGTATAAATAGTCCAAGCATTTGGATCTAAACTACGGAATGAGTGCATATCAGTTGATCCTGCAACTATTGTACAATCTTCAAATTTTTCTAGATGTTTTTTCTCTATCAACCAAAAATATCTACAAACTGTTGATCTCTCTTGAGATTCATGGCCCATATTCTTGACACACCAATCAACAATGTTTTTTGCATCTATAAATTTAGCACCATCCTTGAACTTTAACTCTTCTCTTGCAAGTGCTCTTTTCACACATGCTCCTTCACCATCATGCTCTCCTTTTCCATGCCTTACCTCAGTAAAACTCTAGATATGTTGTACATTTGTTTCTTTGTGCATCTGTGCATTCTTGAATCGTGATGTGCAGTTGTCTGACCAAATGTAATGTTGATCGAAACTAATGTTCCTCTCATTCAAGTTCACATAAAACACCTGGAAACACCTTTTCACATATTTTGTAGAATGTGTTTTATCATCATTGATGTAGAAATGATACTCTCTTAATATTTTTTTATCTTGCTCAGTGATTTCAAGAGAGTGCATGAATGTTATATGCACGAAAATAGAATCTTGCACTAAGTTATAGTATTGAGACTGAACCTCCATTTTTTGTTGCAATGTGTAATTCTCTATGAATTCAACTACTAAAAAAATAGTACCAAGTGGGAATGTTTCCTTTCTTAACTTGAATTTTTCATCCAACCATTGAGCTCTATGTGTGTGCCTTGCATACTCATAAAAAATTTCCTCTCTTAATTTGACCATATATTCTGATACAGGTAATTGTTTTCTAACAAGCTCACACCTCTTAGATTATTTTCCATCTTTTAATTGATATGCCACCAATTTATATTTGGTGAAATCAACCAATTATTTTCCTATTGAATATGTACTCTCTTCATGGATACAACTTTTAAGATTTGGCAAGCCACTGTATACATTGCACGTTCCATCCAAACATGCTTTGTTATAAAAAAATTGTCTTGTTGATTTTTCACAAAATATTGTCAGAATAAATTCCCCTGAATATTTTTGTGGGACATTTATTCTACACTCTTGCAACATGATGTCAGTATGTAAAAAATGTCGTATTTGACAAAAAAACATCATAATGCATTGAAAATTCAAAATGATGCCTGCAACAACAAGTGGTATGTGAGTGATTGATTTTCACATAAAAGGGTTTGCTCATTTTAAAGAATCTTTGGCTAATATTAATTTTTGGATTTTCATTTTTAAACTTAGAGAACAATTTTGTTTGAGTCATATCTAAGAAATGTTTTGCACATGATTCATGATTAAGAGAACCTATTCTTCTTTTTACTGTATCTCTTCTATTCGGTGACACCCTTGTGTTTTCATTCAAAAAATTTACAATTAATTCTTTTAGAATATCAGACGTATTCTTGTCTTTTTTTGGAAGTCTACTAGAGAAATCCCAATAGTCGGTGTTATTGACTAACTCAAGACATTTATGTCTCTCTATTGCTTTCATTAGTGTTTTTTTGTTTAGCTTCAAAGCACTACTTGTTTTTCTAATCAAGCATTTATTAACTATTTTATCACTTACTATACAATTAGTTAGTGCACATCGTGTAGCATTACTATCTTTGGTGCGTCTTTTGCCACCTACAGTTTGGTATGCTTTATGTATGTTTTTAACAATAGACACATTTTGATCAACAACATTAGATGTTCTTAACCCTAGGGTCTTCACTATAGGTCTCATCTTAATTAATTTCATTAATGAAACAAATAATTGAAATCATTTTGTCATTTAAATTCTCAAAGTAATTATCCCAAATTCCACTAGATTCTCTTCTCGCATTTCTTTCAGACATTTTGTTAGGCATTCGTTTTATAATGTTTTCATCAATTTAAATTAAGTGAATTTGTTTTCTTCACAAAATGGAAGGAGGTGTTCTTAGAGGTGAAGATTCGTTTACAAGGTTACTTTCTTCATTTAGTGTTTTCATACAAATTTCAGGGTTAACATTTGGATTCTCAAGTAAGGGTTCAACAATTGGATTCATATCAATTTCTTCATCCATACCAACATTATCATTCAATTAAATATCATTATTCATTGCAAAATCATTATTCTCTACATTTTCATTATGTATTTCATCCCAATTTTCTAATACATTAACTACATTTGATATAGCGGATGTACCTTGCCCTGCTCTAAGTATTTACATTGTCTTCAATTTTTTTATTCTTTTCTCTTCCAATTGCTCCAGTGTCTTATTCTTGACTCTCTTCTTGTCCTTAGGTCGACATTTAACACCCATGATTAGAAAAAATCAACTAGTGGGGTAGGGGACAAAATGAAATACTAAAAAATCATGCAAGAATGTAGAGATTATTGCAGACAAAACAAAATGTTTACGGAATTCCTATGAAAGAGATGAAAGGGACGTTGGGGGGCCACAATATATAAAAAATAAAAATGTGTATGCGTTATGTAACGCAAACACGTTACATAACACATACAAATTTTACATTTTCTCTTTTCCCAAGCCATGCCTCAAGGCTTGGGATCTAGTTTGGATCCCCAAGCCTAAGGCATGGACCTGTATAAACACAACAAAAAATGAGTTTTTACAAGAAAATATAAAAATGACACTTCCTCTATGATAAATTAAAATAAAACAATTGATCCATTTAAAAAAATATATACAACGACGTATAGTATATTTTCTTCTTTCTAAAAATATAATTTTCCATTTTTTTTTACTAATATAAGGTTTCCATATTGTTTATTTTCTAACTATGCTTTTTCATAGCTATTTTTTGAAGTGTAAATATGTCTATCTTTCATGGTGTATCTTTTTTTTGGGTGATCGAAGTTAAAAAAAATTATACTAGCCCAAACTAGGAATAATTCTATACATATTGAAAAAAAAATCTAATTTTCAATCTTTTTTGAGGTAGTTAAGGGGGGCACGATCGGAACTCTATTATTTTTCAAAACATAAAATTTCTTTAATAGAAAAACCATAAATAAAAAAGTATTCTCTAGAAAAATCTAAACAAAATGGAGCCCAAACTAGATGCTCCTAGTTATCTTTCTACCGAAGGGTTTTCAAAAATACTAAATGGTGCTCAAAAAATGGTGGGGGACACAAAAGTCACTCTATTATGTTTTATAACAAAAATAGGAGCATTTGTTGGTATTTTAGTTATTTTCGACACTTAAACTTATCCATTTTCAATAAAATTTATTGTCTTATAAATTAGACTCAAAATGCTACGATTCATATTCCTATAACATCTTTCAATTTTGAGTGTAACTATTTAGAAAAACTCGAATAAGTTGAAGTTTTTTTTTCAGAAAAATGCATCCACTTAAGACCCCTTTTGGCCCCCCAACTTAGTGCACTTACCCATAGGTAAGTTTTTATGTGTCCTCTTATACACCAAGAATTCACAAGAATTGAAAAAATTATGAACTAGTGAATGGTTTATGATTTGTGGCCATTTTTCTGATGCCATCGATCGTAAATGACCTAGTTGTAAATGATGAAAAGTTATCTCAAGGGCTTAGAAAACCCTATCCAAAACTAAACTTTGATGGATGAAAGGGCAACAATAAATTTCCTATAATTTCCCCTACATACGGATAATTCATCGGAGTTAACGAGCTTGAGAAATGGAAAATGGTTTTCAAACAGAGATAGGTTTTCTGGAGCCACCAGTTATAATTGGTCCAGTTTGACCTAGTCAAACTGCGACTGGAGGCCTACAAAATACATTTTCCAAACTAACCAGGAATGTGCTTTTTCCAAACTGAAAGTTCCAAGAAATTTTATGGTAAAAATATTTGAGGTTTTTGAAGGTGGACAAGCATTTCGTTTTCTAGGGTTCAAATGATGAGCTGATACGAAACCCAACTTTTCAGTTTTAAGAACTTCCTAATAGCACAAACGGGGTAACAGGGCTCCTAGAGGAGTGATAAAGATATTATAAATGATTATTTGGGTTCAGACATAAATCTTGAGGAAACTATCCTCATAACAAGGATCAAAAATAAGACTATATACCCCCTTTTCAGGTTCTATAATTTTTCTTTGTAGGTCTATGAATATCAAGATTTACTAGATTTTACAATGGAACAGTTAGTGGGTTTACAAGGAAACAAACTCAGCTTGTCAATAAAATGGTGTCACAGGTATCTAATATGGTAATGAAGTTATCCATATCATGTATGAAGGAGGGTTTAAGTTTGTGCTTGAATACCAAGTTTTATTCAGGTTACATAAGTGTTAGAGGATGCTTTACTGATTGCTAATTTTTTAATATATAACAGAGTTGAATGTATGACAATCTAAGGGTTTTAAATTTATTACACTGTAAATGGAAAACTCATGTACAATAATTATGGAGGACAAGGTGAGATAAACTATGCCTAGGAATGATGAGTGAAGCGGGTATGAGGGGCTTCAATAGATAAACTTAACACTGCATAATACACTTACACAAGTCATCAAGTCACAAACGCACATGACAACACCATATACATGTTGATGCCACACTTTCCCCAAAGAACCAATGCTAGCAATGACCCAACCAAAAAAAGGTACCCAAGGATTGGAAAACCCACAACACATTATTACCATGATTACATCTTAATTATGATTAACATTCCAAAAAAGTCATATTATACAAGGATAATTTTCTCCTTTTTCTACCTACAGATTATTAAATTCATTTCACATTCAATTTATAGATTCATCATTTAATTTTCCTCATTATCCCTTACGAAAAGCACCATAACTTACATAACTATTTGCCATATTTCAAATTGCATACAAAGTTCTGAATTCTCTCATTCTTATGTTAAGATTATGCTTCTGAAATGCTTATTCAATGTTTGAATTTTACCCTTGCAGCACAAGTAAATTTGACATGATGCCGAGAAATAAATATTAGGACTTAAGGGAGATTTAGATTCAAATTACTTGTTCCCATAAACATTCCTCAATCATGGTATCTTTAGTTTCCTATCATAGTTAATATAGTTCAATAACTTATTGAATCCATTCAACATTTCCACATCAACAAATATATATATATATATATATATATATATATATATATATATATATATATATATAATCGAAGTTTGATCTCACTGAGGGAAATTAATATTCTTATTAACACTTGAAATTTTCGAATTGCATTACAAGGACTCCAAGAGTGACATTATTCCTAACCTCAAATCTCATTTTTATCTTATATGCTTTACTCTTACACTGCAGTATGGTCTCATTATTGACATTGTTTTATAAAAACTGTAAAAACAATAACACATAATTTTCAATAATGGATTTGTTACTACAAGGAGTGTAACCTAACATGAGACATCCTATTTGTTTTCTCTTATACACTGCATTATTAAACACATGATGCAACTAAGACATCCACTTGTGTTTTTTAAATTCCACCATGAGATCAATCATAAGAATATCACCTACAACCTTTGTATGGTTTTGGGCCACTCACTAGGGTACAAAGGGAAATTAGGCATAAGGGGTAATGAGACCATTTCTTTTGTTTCTACACTTATCTTAAGTAAACTTATTTTATAATACAATTACATTTGCTAAGAGTTATTGACAATTTCCACCTGTAAGTTAACCCCTTAATTAACCAAGGTTTGGTTTAATTCCAATTGCACCTAAGGATCAACACACCAACTATATGTGAGTTTAAGGTGAGAGGACATATTTATGCTAAATGAAATTCATGAAATACCAATGTGTTTTGTTGTTAGTAACCAAGGTAACCCATTTATCTATGAGGAACTAAAGAGATCATCAACAAGAGTTTAATTCATAGGAATCATATTTCACTAGCTCCATTTGTGTCGTAGCAAGAGGGTTTTAATCTATGTTTAATGTTTGTTTCCATGAGCACTACCTCAAGAAAAATCACATTCTCCTTATTACACACACGATTTCCAATCTTGTAAGGGAACCACATACTCTGGATAATGTCATACCATGTTGTGCCTATCCATCGGGTTTGCGATAATGCCACTAAGCGTACAAGCTATGACGATAAACTCATACTTGTGATATTATTTATTTAATCTAGAAGGTGTTATTAAGCGTAATGATTTTAGTTCTTCCTATGGTTTAAGTTTTCTATGCTAAGAGAAATCACACAAAAAGAGTAGTTATACATGAATTTTGTGCTAGGGTTCAATTTTTCCTTTAGATCTCTTTATTACGTTTCAAGGTAAGGAACACAACACATCAATTATGTAGTCATCAATTACACACTAGAAATGTACTACAAAATATTAAATTCAAATTCATTTAACACACACACACACACACACACACACAAACACAAACACAAACACACACACACACACACACACACACACACACACACACACACACACACACACACACACACACACACACACACACACACAGAGATATATAATAATTTTACCATACATATATTATAATTAAAATTGCACCTATGATTAAATGCACACATTTCCCAAGGTATACCTAAAACCAACATCTCATAAATATTACCAGATTTTAAATATATATTTTTTTGTAACATGGAAATACATTATATTATATATATGGTATATATATATATAGACATTGAACAATGACCCATATAAATTACAATAATAAATAATGAAATACACCACACCATTTTGTCTTCTTTCTTGCATCCTGGAAATCCATGTGAGAATGAAATCAGCGATAAATCACTGGAATGACATCCACCTAGATATAGCATAATTAAAAAAATTTGTTTCCATTTATATAATAATGATAATTTGCATTCAAAAGGAGAGGGTTAGAGACATGTATTCATTTCATTTCATTTCACTTTATTTTTTAACTAGGGAGAGAGAAGGAGATAAGGAGAGAGAGAAACATTATTTTGCCAAAAGTTTAATTTCACACAACAAGTCACATGAGAGAGTTTCAAAACATTATTTACAAGTTCTACTAAGTTTCCATGGTGGTTTGTTAACTTGACTAAGGTCTTACAACTTTGTTTTACATTTTCCCTGCTAGTTGTGAAAACAACCAATTTAGGCTAGGAAGCTAAGAAACCATTTTCAAATGGTGTCTCCCGTTAAATAAACACACCACAGGTAAATTTATGTGTCCTCCCTAAATATTCACAAAAGTTGATCACATGTCCCATTAGGGAAGCCAGATCTATATAACGGTTAACGATTGGCAGCCACTTAACCAAGGTCAGCGATTATATATTACCACATAGTTCCAAGCAATCACCAAGTTCCTATTTCAAAGTCTTAGAAAGAGCACAATGTCCAATCTAACTTTCAATGATTGAAGGGCTCCATGGGAATATTCCTACACATCCTCCTATACATAGAGAATAGGTCAGAGTTTACATATTTGATAATTGGCGAACGTGTTACAAATGGTGACAAGTTTTTTGGAGCCACTGGTCGTAATCGACTTAGTTTGACCTAGTCAAATAGTGACCAGAGGCCTACGAACACCCACTTACCAAAATAAATAGGGAATGGATTTTCCAAAAATAGATGTTTCCAGGAAATTTTCTAGTAAAAATAGTATGGGTTTTAGAAGGTAGACAAGAATTTGGTTGTTTAGAGCCCAATTTTTAACAACTTCCTAAAAGTGCAAAATGGGGTAATAGGGATTCTAAAGGAGTGGATAAGAGAGAGAAAAAGGTCAAACGAGGTCAACATAATGCTTGATGAAACTATCTAAATAAAGAGTAACACATATGACACTTGACGTCGGTTTTAGGGGGTTTAGAATGTTGTTTCACAAGTCTCGAAATATGGTGCTTTTCTAAGCTTGCCAGTAAATGAAAATTTTTTTGTCTTAGTTAACGAAACATATAAATTTCACCAATATCCATGGACATGAGAACCTATTTATAATACTTAGGGTTAATAGCATATCAAGTTCTTGTAGAAATCATAGTTGATAATCAAATAGTAAGTCAAATACAAACCAGAAAACTAGTTTCATTATTTTACATTGTTTAAGTTTTGTTGAATATCCAATTGTATAATTTTTAAATGGTTTAATATTCTATGAAAATGTAAATGAAGAACCAAATACAAAAATTATGGGATTCGGTTCTGCATCTCACTTAGGCATTTCATCACACAGTTCACGAGCATCCGCAATCCACCGTATTGCATTTTCTTGAAATCTTAGTTGCATGGGCCTTATGCTCCACCAAAAAATAAAATCTATCTCCAGTCCTCTGTAATGACTGACCACTATTTCTCTAGTACACATGTAAATATTTTGAGTCACACCAAATCTATCATGTCTGAATATGAAAAAATTTCGTCCATACCATGAATCTATAAACTCTAACTTCCTTTTTTTGTGTTAGGTATTCTACACTACCATTTCTAGCTCTCACCATAATGCACCTTGTTCTGGAGGCATATTTAGAACGTTTATCTAGGCTTAATACAGATCGAATGTCCAAACTCACATCCAATGCACACGTGTACACTGAGGAAAAGAACAAACCCTCATTCACACCATAGTTTTTGTTTAGGAAACCACTATGATAAAACAACCTTAACCTATACCTTTATCTTAATGGTGGTGTCTATGGTTATGACGGTGTTGTTGAAAGAGGAAAGGTGGGCCACGTGCTACTATATCAAATAGAAGAGATCTATCTGACATATCACATGGAGGGGGGATCTAACACCTATAAATCCAGCTCATGTTTTATGCATATTTGGTAAATTTTCTCTTGTTTTCTCCCTCATTTTTTCTCAAGACTTGGGGACACGATCGGGGGAAAGGAAATATTAAATCACCTTTTTATCATACCCATTTTGTGTGTATCTTGCAATCAAGTCTTTCCTGGAGGACACATTTTAGGCATTTAATTCATCTATTCCAAGGCCTTGCAATGACCCCATTTTATATTTAGGGATGATAACCAACTCACAAAATAAAAAGTGGGGTTAAGAAAATAAATTTGGTCTCTATTCATAGGCCTCCATACCAAGTTTTATTTATATCCTACTTTAGCATGAAAAAAATGATGTTGATGCCATAATCCTTCAAGGGGATAACCAGGCAAAAGAGACGTTCTAGACATAGTTCTTTATCCCTATTTCATGTTCCACTAGCTTACCAAAAGTGTGCAAAAATTCCATAAGGAATTTAGACACGAGGGATATTCCTCACTTTCTACAGCCACACCATACACTCAAAATGCCCATATAAATAAAGAAATAAAATTAGCCAAGCTTGTCATGCATATCCACAAGCATTGTTGTAACTATATCTAGTCTCTATAGCTCCATCGGACATAACTCTACCTCCCAAAAATGACATAACTAGGATGGAGTGACACAAAACCAGGAAAGAAATTCACCATTGTTCCAACATGTCTTGAAGGGCTTGAAAACAACATCAAAAGCTTCAATCACTTGCCAAAAGTAGGAAGAGAGAAGGCATTGGTGTAGAGTTTTATTTAATCCACAATGGGCCTATTTTTTGAATAGAAAAATCTATAGCTTTGTTTAGCACATTATTTGGTAACATAATGGTCATTTAATTATATGAGTATAAAACTTTTCCTTTGTTACAATTGTCTAATCACTGCTATTTTTTTTCAAGGTCATCTTGGGTTACAATGTGGTTAATAGCTGGTAGCAATTAATGTGATTGAATTATTGTGAAAATACAATGAAGGATTCATAATCCTTCCCACCTACCACCTGTAATGCCCAAAAATTTGATGTTCTAAAAACATATTACATCTTAAATAATTATTTGGAAAGTTGCAGATTTTTTTTAAAGTTATAAGATTGGAAGGGTGTTAAACGCTAATTTATGTTAAATTAATCTCCACCAATAATTACCACATTACAAAGGATGGATCAGGTCTATGTTAAATGATTAAATATTCTTAATTTATCTCTAAGGTCAAATTAATTACAATCAACTAGAAAGGTGTCACAAATTGATTAACTTGGTTAAATGTTTTTCCCCCTTCTTAAATTAACATTCCAACCCATAGTTAATAAAATGTATAATTAGTTATTTTAGTTCCTTTATCTTAAAATATTTAAATTCCATATCATTATTATTTATAAACATACTAGGAGCTAGAATAAATGACTTAACATACAAGGGTATTAAATGACCCCATTCACCCATTTATACATACCTTTAAATTATCCAAAAACCCAAATTACATATTCCCACCTAACAATTGTAGGGTTAATTCCTAACCCTTGGATCAAATCAATTGTGGCCACTAGATCTTAGGGTTCCATACTAACCCTAACCATCCTTATGGAATTTTATTAAATCTTCCCTAACCTCCTCATTTTATTTCTTTTCTTTTGTTTTAATTTGCAAGTTGGAGAAATGGAAGCCATGGTAGCAAGGAAGGAAGAACCCATGAAGAAATTCACTAGAATTAAGCTTAGTTTAGTTTAGGTTATGTATTTTTTTGTAATGTCCCTTCCATTTCAATATTTTAGAGGTTTCCACTCTAAATTTGGGATAGCCATTTAGAAAGTTATTCCATATTTTGGGTGCCCTATTTGGGAAAAACGCTACTTCCATTAAAATATAAGAGATTTGATTACACTTTTAAATGCCCATTTAAAGAATTACATGTATTAGAACAACGATTTTATGCCCTTATGGCTATGCTGGTGAGTCCTTCCTCTTACATATTTTTAGGCTTCATATTTGTAAGTACAAAACAAGATTAAAATTTACTAGATACGCAGATTTTAAATTATTCCACCGATCAGTGACGAAACCACCACGCCGAAGGTAGAACAGCGGTCCTAGGGACCACCACCCTACCTAGGTGAGGATTCACGAACCTTCGCCTTTCCTGAGTGATGGTTCGGAGACCACCGTTGTGCATAGGGCGACGGTATTATTATTTAAAAATAGAACCTTCAATTCCAATATTTTTCCACAAACAATACTTATTGGAATGTTTTTATTGTTACTCCTTAGCTGAATTTATGCTCCTAAAGTCTCCAGTTGAAAGGTTATTCCATTTACTCATTCCATGCTTAGAACTACTACATTTAAAGATTTACTATCTCTATAGTGACAAGAACACATCTACAAGATTATTTTCCCACAAAATTGTCTTCAAGTCCAAGTAAGAAATGAAACTTAATCTAATACACATTATCATTTTTTTCCATTTTTTAAAAAAATGCAAGATTTCCACATAGTAACTTACTTAAAATTTATTGCATCTTCCCATTTCCACTATAACCATTTATTCAAATAACTACAAACAAATTTGTTTCACATTCAAGTTTTCCATGCAGACACTATTAGTATTTATAACTTCTATGTTCTTTCTTTCCTTTTTACAATAATGCAATTTAACAATGATAATGAACTTTCTTTTCCTTGAGCATAGCCCATTTCTTTCAATGCAATTCTAATTCATTCCTTTACATACTATAATTTGAGGAGAAAATAAAATACAAATTCCTTAACGAAATTCCTTCAAAATAATAATACAACTTGGTAAAAAAAACTTACAATGCAACATTTCTTTTAAAAAAATACAATACTACAAGTCTTCCACCTTAAGTAGGAAATAACAAGGAGGTTTTCTCACAAAGAAGAATTTCTTGTCTTCACAAAAGCTCCAAGTGCCAATTATTTTAAAAATAAGAGCTCCACCATTTCTTCAATTGATACAACGACAAAAAATGGGGGAGAAGCAATGCTCTCCACTCAACCAATAATCCAATGAGGAGAAGAAGCTATCCTCCTCATTGCCCCCCAAGCCCCAACCAAAATGCAATAAAAGATGGATCCAACTCATGGAAATAATAAAAAGCTTCCACATCAAATAATACAATTCAGAACCATACCAAAACACAATCAACACAATATACAATCACAAGAAGGAAACTTATAAAATATACAAGGCTTGAAAATATAAAGCCAATGGAGCAAGGATCTATGGTGAGATCACTTATGATTCCCAATGGGAATTAGGTGCCCACCTTCCAAAACCCTCAAATATGCATCTCAATTCCCATACAAAACTATTATTA
Source organism: Taxus chinensis (assembly GCA_019776745.2). NCBI lineage: Eukaryota > Viridiplantae > Streptophyta > Pinopsida > Cupressales > Taxaceae > Taxus > Taxus chinensis. The sequence goes on from CM034147.1 coordinate 239,920,968, forward strand.
CTCCCTCAAGATCCTCTTATGCCTCCCACATTATCTTATGCCTGCCTACAATCTCTTATGTCTCCCTCATAAAAACAAGTAAGAAATGCAAGCATTTTTTTTTCCAATGTGGGACACCCAAACCAACTCCCTCCAAAACATGAAATAAACTCTTAAGCCTCCCTACATATAAGATCCCCATATCCTTCTCCTACACCATACTTAGGAAATCTAATCAAGATACCAACAAGAACACAAAAACACTCAATATCATACATATATACACAAATAAAAGAAAACAATTAAACAAGGTTGTGTAGTTGACCTAAAATAAGGTAAATACACTTGATTTTTGGGTCAACAAAACGAATCCTTCAAGGCTCAATCCAAATCTAAAAATCTTAAATAAATAACAAGCACTTAAAATCCCTTAACTCCAATTCAATCAAATAGGAAATGAATAATCCCCTCTCCAGAAATATAAAGAATCTTGCATAATTGGTGCAGCGAGAGAGGAGGGTGAGGTGGCTCCCTAGGATGCCTCATTCACTTATCTCTGACTCCTTACCTCAAAATTAAAACCTCAACCCTAATGCACAATTAATTGGTCATACTAATGACATTCTTTCTTATTGCACTTCAATCCCAATCTAGGTGCATCTAATGGACTTGATTTATAATGTAGTACCCATGTTAAGAAGAAAAGTGCAAAAGTTTCCACACTCTAATTTGCTAAAAATGTTTTTAACCTCTATGCAACTCATCGAACTCTCATCTAGGTCTTGGATGTATAATAAATAAAAGTTTGGGACTAAAGCTTTAGTTAGTCCCACAAGCCTGAAAATTTCCTTAAGTCCAAATCACCATATCAAATGGAGGGAACCATGTACAACACTCAAAGTTACTTACATTTTATCTTTAAAATCACTAGTGCCAAATTGCCAACAATCTAGCATTCCAGTCACATCCCACATAACTCAAAAATATGATTAAAGTTTTCAAAAAAACATTAATCAAAAACAATTTATATAAAATTACATCACAAAATAAATCACATTCTCTGTAAAATTTAAAGATCTAAAATTAAAAACGTGTGTGTTAGCCCATGGTCTACTTTGGAGGTCATCCCCCCCATGATGATTTTTTCAAACAAAATTTGCAACCACAACAACCACTAGCAAAACACATCATTCTTAACAAATACTGATTCATAAAATCACTTCTTCAATACCCATATGATTGCTTGTTTTACCTGGTAAGTTCTTAAAATTTCATCATCATTGGAGTTTGTAGTGACCAGTCTGAAACCCTAATATTTAAGGAAACAATAGAACAAGTAACACAATACAAGTTGTTGGAGGTTATATCATGGGCAATCTGAATATTATTATTAAAATATGAAATCATAACATTGAAATGATTCTAATACACCTAATTTTTTAAAAAACTACAATTTTCATCAAATCCCAATATGCTTTGTTCTTTTTATTTCTATCAGATGATGGATCAGCTTACAAGCAAGTTCTTCATGGTTGCCTTGTTTTCAGTTTCCAATGAAAGCTTATTCTTCTGTATTTGTCCAATATCTCATGGAACAAACTCCTCTCTCCATAATCATATAACATTTTATCTATAATATTATTTTCATTCTAAATTAGAAAACATCTTATGGATTCCTACTCCTATATCAAAGATATCGAGGCTAATCCTTTTTAGTTGATGATATTTTCTCAAATATCCGCATATATGATAGATATATGTTATAGTCAATATGTGTGAAAACTAGAAATTATCTGTCGACAGAGATTCCATAAGATTTTAATCAATATAATTCTTAAACTATGCATACCATTAGGTTTGATAACACTCATAACCACCTTTACAACTAACTTTCATTTACTCTTATCACAATCTAGTAATTACATTACTTAACTCAAATATTCAAGCTATGACATTCTTGGAGGGAAACTCAATTGAAACATGCATTACATGGTAATTCATGCATGTATGTATTACTATCCTTGTTTTATTATTACCAAGCATCATGAAGGATTCCTATGATCATGTGTTGGAAGAATGAATTTGAAGTCCAGTTCAAATGATAATATCTTGGATCGTCTTTAATGTACACTGAATACCATAGTCATTTGTTTACAATGCATGTGTTTGATTCTCTTTGTTATTTCTTTACCTATCGAAATTCAACTAGAAAATTCTTCACTCTCTTCTGATATATGTTATTCCTAGCTTCACCATTTACAAAATCCATGCTTCAAATTCTTTAGAATCTGGACAATCTTGGAATGTCATCAAAATCTTCTGTAGTTACAACTCGTGATGCCATGTGTCATCTTAATTTGAATTTCATCAAAAATGCAACTAGGTTTTTGTCTCATTCCTGTGGCTTAGAATTTCCTCCTTTAAATGTATGTGAAATTGTATTCTTATCTTGTTACACTTGCACATGGAAAAAACATGTTAATAAAACATGTCCCTTTTCTAATTTTAATTTATCCTTGCATCCTTTCTTTTTATTGACTTCCCTCATTATTTCCATTCAATTGAATGAAATTCTGGTATTTAAAAATTCATCACATTCTATGGAGTTCATTCTAACTACTCCTTCTCTTTAAGATTTTTCTCTTCACCAACATCTCCAGTGGGTTTTTTTAGTATTCTAGTCTCTTAACATCATCCATTTTGGACAACTCTAAAATATGAGTTCAAACTTCCAAATTTTACTGAAAACCTCATGAGCTCCAGGTTGGGTGAAATAGCTTCCTGCTAATAATATTGTCTCATCTCAGAATCAATAAAAAATTCATTCTCCATCCATGTTTGAGTGCTTGCTTCTTCAAACTTAAGGACAAGACTTCCATTGTTAGATCCTTCTTCTAATGGGCATTTTCTGCTATATGTTTTGGAACCACTTGATTTAAGATATATCCTCTATGTGTAAGGAGTTATTCATGCTATGTTGTGACTTCTTAGGTTGCACCCTAATATTCACATCATTGTAATTCAATGTGCCTTTTAATAGTTTGTTGGTGCTCAATTTGGTCTCACCCCATTTGTCCTTAAAGTTCTCTAGTTTGCGGGCTCTGTCGTCTTCTCTATCTCCCCTGTATTGATGCATAAAAAATCTTTCCTCCATTTGGTTTCCATGATCAGTCCCTTCCTTGGTCGAGGATGACTTAAAATATAGACTTTGTTTTTTGTCCCTTTGTCCATGTGAAAAGAATCTATAACTTGGGCTAAAACTCTGGTGTTTCCCCTTCCTTCCATTTTCCACAGTCATGTTTTGTTGTTCCTGTCTTTTTTATCTCAAATATCTATGAAAACATGATTGGATGTGGCTCAGAGGATCATATTTGGGCCTTATATCATTTCCAAATTCTCTATCTTGAAAGAAAGATTCATTTCCGGGCTCAAATGGTGATTTTCCTACATTTTACGGTTTGATGGGAGTGTTTTTCCCCATCAAATTTACATCTCAGCATCTATGGAAACATGTCCCTTTCTAGTTGGATGTAGATTGACGGGGCACTTTGAAAACTGTAAGGCTCGATTCTCAAAACTTGTCCACATGGAGGGTCGATGCTCATCTAAAAATTCTCCTTTTGGTTTGGCCTTGGAGTTATGCCAAGGAGACATGTCGAGATTTCCGCTGCCTTGCCCAGACTTAGAAACATCTTTCATGTGGCCGGTGCAGTTTTGGTAGACCATGGACACATGGAGGGCTTGCACTCATTTGAGGATCCACCTCAGGGTCCCACCTTAACAATTACGATAGGGAGACATGTGGAGGCTTCTGTCGGCTCCGCTCTATACTTAAACTTTTCAAAGCAATTTTTAAAGGCCTGGGACACATGGAGGGACCATGCCTATTTGGGGACCAGACCCTAAATTTTATTTTGAAGAAGCATCCAGGAGGAAACTTGGAGGCTTCCACTCACTCTGCCCTTGCTTGGACTTTTCAACGGCCAAGGAAAACTGTCTCGAACCTTAGACACATGGCGCCTTCCACTGATCCTTAAAAAAAAAATCAACTCTGCCAGTTTGATACATGTGGTGAGCTCGTGCTTGTTTGGGGTCACTGCTTCTAGGGACCATCTCAAAGTTCACCATTCAGACACATAGAGGCTTTCGTTGGCTCCTTTTTTGCTGAGAGTTTTTCAAAGGGCAAAAGGTGTTTTTCTTGGGCCCATGGCACATGGAAGGCTTGCGCTTGTTTAGAAACTTGCCCCTGTACTTATCCTTTGTAGTTACACCAAGAAAACACATGGACAATTATAAAATAAAGTGGAGAAGGGGTAGATTCAACATTTGTTGTGCATTGCATCTATTTTTCCATTGTTTTTTCTACAAGACTCTTGGAGATGTGAATACGCACTGTTTCTCATCATTTTTTGATGAAATTCCTTGTCGTCTCTATCTGTAAAGTGCCATTGAATGGATTTAGAACTTAATTTGTGAGTCCAAGGATTGTTAAGGTTGATATTTTGAAGTTGAAATTGCTCAGGCACTTGCAAAAATGGGAATTACCAGAGAAGCTGGATGTGGGACAGAGTTGCAGAGGAAAGAAAGGGAAAAGGATGAAATGATGAAAGTTACAGGTGTAAAAGATGAAAAAGGTGTTGCCTCGAGAGTGAAAAGGATTATCTATCAGATCCAACTATGCAGAGCCTCTAGAAAATGATTAAAAAGGGGATTTCTCACATGAAATAATCATAATGATTAGAAGGATTGCCAAAAATTTGTGGCATGACATCCTAGTCATTAGTTGAGGGCCCAAGAAATGTGATCAGTTCACAATTGGTCCACCTGACAGCTTTCAGATGTGAATTTGTTAAATGTCACTTTCTGAGGAAAATTGGTAACAAGAAAAGGTCCCTCGAATATTCTTCTCTTTTGGGAGGAAAATTGAGTGAGTAAAATGTATAAATGCAATGAGAATACTCTTGTAAATGGTCAGGGGTTAAATTCTTAAGATAAAATTTTAGAAAGTGGTCTTCCTGAGAGACCAATCTGAGATACCTAGTTAATTCCTTCTGTGTTATATTTTCTATCATGTCAAGTTGGTTGTAGATGTATAGCCATTGACGAGCACTGAGATTTCTCTGGAAGCTTTCCCCTGTTGATGAATCTAAGTAATTTTGAAATTAATTTGTGTCAATCTTGGAGCAATTAGTGTCTTTTTATTTTTAGAATGTAAGTAAATGGTTTCTTTTGTTCCTAATGCAATCTTACATTGAAATATTTGTTAAATCACGCAGGATATCATCCCTATGACAGTTTAGTGGCATTTTCAATTTCATTTTAAAGAGTATCCTTCATCTTGTGATGAGATAAAATTTTTTAAAATCACTACACTGTCATTTGTTGATAAATATTGTTTGTAAGTTTTTGGGTATACCTTAGGCATGATTGATAAGAGATTTTGGTGTTTAATTGAGTCTTTTAACTCAATCCTTCATGTTAGATTATCAAATATTGTGTGAAAATGTGTTGATATGGGCCTCCATTGAAGCACACCTTCTGGTTGAAGGAATGTCTTAACTATTCTAAAGCTTTCTTTTGTTGATTTGTCCATTATTTGTGAATTTTCTCAAAGATCTGGTATAATCAACTTTATCCTACTTCATCTCCCACCAAAATCATTGAAAAACCATGAATCCATCCTGAACTACCCATTTTTTCCCTGTATATCAACAAAAGGAACAAAATCTATTTACTAAAATATGTAGAATAATCAATATTTCTTAATGTCTTCAGTAACCTTAGCCTTGTTTTGAAAGTATCTCCATCTTTAAGAAGTGACAACTCTTGAGAGTTAAATTATGGAGTATTGATCATATTTTTCCCAAGGTTTTCTTCATAAAATTTGTGCAAAAGAAGGATATCTCCATCTCCTTCATCAAACAGAGGTTACACTAAGGGTCCTCTCACCTTGGTCAAAAGGCACAACCTAAAGTAGTGAGGATAGGTCAAATCCTCTTGAAGGTGTTATCCATCTCTCCACAAATATGAGTGATAAAGGGCCAGTTAGATCTCATCCCCAGCTAAAAAATTACACACATCTATGATCTATCTATCTCTAAGCTCCATGTCCAATTTGTGATGCTACTCATCTTGAAAAGGAGAAAAAATTTGGATATACACATTTTGATTATTTGAACTATTTGTGTGGCATTAGTGGAACCATTTTTGGGGATAATTTGTCATTTTTTTGCCATTTCATATCCATTTGGCTTGTCAACAACACTCGTTTGACCGTATTTTTTGAACAAATGGTATACATTTTGTGTACAGACCCTCTTAATGCTTCTTACAAATTTTAAAGTCCAAATATATTGCTGAAACATCATTCTCTATTCATATCTATAATAATTGTTCAAAGTTTGTAGTTCTGAGTGCAATATTTCAAGCTTATACAGTTATTGCACTAAAGTTTATATCATCATTGATAAATTTGGGTAGAAGAAGAGTAGATCTTGTAAGCTTTGCATGAATATGTTATTGACAACATTTGATAGGTCTTTCATAGTGCATTTTCACAAACTAAGGTGAAAATATTTAGTGGTGACTCTGTGCTATTTAAATTCTTAATAAATACAGTGTCTTAACATATATCAAGTAATATTTGTCATTAATATCTACAAATCTGGAAGGAAGAAGATCTTTCTTCACCAAGGACCCTAGTAGAAGGTTGTTTCAAGAGCTGGGAAAGTCTAATTCAGAAGGAAGAAGAATTTGGAAGGTTGTTAAAGATCAAACATCAAGAAAAGAGATCTCCATTGGTGAAAATGATCAGCTTGTGATTGAAGATTGCAATACTTCCTCAAGTGCTTCTGAATCAGGTAGTCTCTTTTTGAATTGAATTCTCCATCTAGAGAGGGTCCTTCTTTTGTATTTGAAACATTTTCTTCTCAATCTGCCCTAGTATTTTCCAAATCTAATAGAGTTTTCCAAGAAACAGAGCCTTTAGAGGGAAGTCATTCTGAAAATTACATCCCTGTACCACATAGACCCCTCACTCCTCATCATTTTGTTTCTCCTTTTAAGATCACCTCCTCAAAATAATATGTCTTAGCCTCCACCCAGACCTCCATTTGTTGTTAATAATTTTGGTCCCATCAATTTTAGAGGTATGGCTAGCTATCCAAATGTTGTGCCACAAGATGTAAGAAATAGATTGTTTAAGTTTCAAGGAAATAATGCAATCATTGGTGATCAATACTTGAAGCTCTTTATCAATATGATGGAGGAATTTGAAATAGAATTTGAGGATGTATACATTAAATTGTTTATCCATACTCTAGAAGAAGATGCAAGGGACTGGTATAAATATTTTCCAGATAATTCCATTGACTCCTGGACAAGAGATGAAGAATGATTTTAGAATGCAGTATGGTGATAAAACAGACCCTAGGTTTCTTTTATTAGAATTTGAAAATATAAAAAAGAATCCTAATGAATCATTGCATGATTTCAATACAAGATTTAACAAAACATTGAGAAGACTTCCTATTAATTTGAGGCCATGTGATGAATCATGTCTGATAAAGTATTCAGATGCATTTGATAAGAAATTTTCTTACTATTTGAGGGATAAGAACCCTGGAACTTTGAGCAAGGCCTTTACCATGGCTCTGCAAATTGAGAACAACATTAAAGTAGTTGGAAAACCTCCTAAGAGGGAGGGTGTTAAACTGATCAACCCAGAAAAGCCTCAATCAAGTAAGGTTGTGGATCTTGAGGAAGTTGTAAAGAATTTGGCTGGGGTTGTCAAATAAATCTCTTACAAGCTAGCCAGGGAAGAGAAAGGAATTGGACAAGGTTCTCAAGGTCATCATAAGAAACAAGGAAAAGAAAGATTTGTAAATAATACAAGAAATGATCAGAGATCTAATGACAGAGGTAAAGGACCCATGGGAGCTAGACAACCCCAAGCTAGGGAAAATAGAGTAGTGCCTGATCCTCTAAATGCTAGAGTTGTTGTTGTTGAAGAGACAAATGAAATTGATTGGTGTGACAAGTGTTTCTTTCCCCACCTACCATATGAAGTGGATCAGCAAGTTGAAGAAGACTTGATGATGATGATAACATTGATGATGGTGCATGCATGGTGGACTTCTCTACAAGCTCACAACAAGGAGAAACTTCAACTGAAGTAATAAGTGCAAAAACTACTGCAAGTTTTTGGGACTGCATTCATGGGTACCTCTTCTTCCTCCCTCTCATGCTTTAGAGATAGATATGGTACAAGCTTTTGAACTTCCTAATAATTATTTTGAGTACCTAATAGCTTGAATGATTAAGTAGTATGATGGAGGAATCCCATTAGAAGAGGATTGAGCATTGTTAATGAATGTTGTTTTTGCCTAAGAAAAAGAGTATAACACAAGAAGTAGAGTTGTCAAAGGGGTAGGGCCTCAAGCTAAACAAAAGACCCCACTTCCCTTCGACACCTTTTTTATTATTGATTTCAATACTATTGACTACACTTATGGTTATATCACAACGTTTTGGTTTAGCAGGATAGTAGATGTTAGAGATACTAGATTATTATTGATTTTGACTCATACGATGCATGTCAATTATTAGAGACATTTTATATTGATGTTTATATACTGTTTACATGGTCATTTATATATATATATGTATGTATGTATGTATGTATGTATGTATGTATGTATGTATGTATGTATGTATGTATTTCTGACATGTGATATATTCCATCATATTGAGTAGACCTTTGATAATTTAAGTAATGTTGTGATGATTTTGACATGAATGAAACGTTGGATAGAAATGTTGCTAGAAATTGTAAATGATATCGTAATTGCCTAGATGATATTTGATTTGTATATAGATGATTGTAGATTTATATTGCATATTTTATCATAGATTTTTTTATGCAGCCACGAGACCGAAGGAGGTATTTATGTGTTTTGCAAGTAAAATTATTCACAAAAAACATCGAGGGGATTGGAGACCAACCACATTGGAATTATAGATGAATTCAACAAGGGTCACCATGGCAACATGTAATTGTGTGTGTGTGTGTGTGTGTGTTTGAATTTGGTTAGGGGGAAATTGTGACCAAGGGGTCATGTGTTGTCTTTTATTTTAGTTTCCCTTGGTTAATGTTAGTATGTGTTTCTTTTAGTGATGTAATGTACTTGTTTCAATTAATTAGATTTTGATGTATGTATTTTAACCTTTATTATTAATGGGTTGTAGTGTCTTATTAAAGTTAATAAATATTGTCCTAAACTAATTAAAGATGTGACCAAAGGAATACATTTATTATAGTAGATTCTCTTGAATATTGGGTTGTAAGTTGAGTGCTTGGGGATCTTGAGTGTTGTACACTCTACCCCTTCATTAAAATTCTAATTTGGTATTAGAGGCCAAATTTGGAAGTTTGCGGGACAAGTAAAAACACCTCTTAAATTCCTATGCCAACCCTACCTATGGGTTGGGGGGGTCAAAATTAGACCCCATTAGGTGATTTGGGAAGGTAAAAATGTGAAATGTTTATTGCACTTTCTTTCTCTTAATTAATTTTGTCCTTAAGGGGGTGTGGGCTTATATTGTGTGTGTAAGTAATACTGTCTTTTCTTCAACCACTTATTAATTATGCTTTGGAATATGAGGTTGACTAAGGGTGATGTGGAGTGGAGAGGAAATGAGGGTGGCATCCTACTTAGAAGCCACATATCGTTCTCCTCTCTCCCTGTTTCTATTTATTTAAGTTCTGTTTACTTGTTTGGGGGTTACTTCATCATTTTGTGCTCTTGAATTTTTGGGGAGGGTTAGAGGATTTTTGGGAGTTCTTGTGGATTGTTGGAACTTATGGATGCTTGATTGGTTTTGAGGATCTTGGAGATTTACTCTTGGAACAAGCTCTCCTATGGAAAGGTAGGAGCTTTACCTTGATTATGTTATGCTTTTTTTTTGTTTTTATGTGCTTGTGTTGAGTATTGGTTTCTTTTGGGATTCTTGTTGGGTGTGTGATATATTTCCTAAGTGTCGAGTGGGAGGAGACTATGGATAGTATTTAATGCAGGGAGGCATAAGAGTTTACCTTTTTGTTTGGAGGGATATTGGTTTGGGTACCCCACCTTGTAGAAGGAATGCTTTGAATTCTATATCCTATTTCTTTTATGAGGGAGGCATAAGAGTATGTGGGAGGTATAAGGGGTACTTAAGGGAGGCATAAGAGTATATATGGGATTTGAGATATGCATTGGAGGCTTTAAGGTGGTCATCCATTCCCATTGGGAGGTATAAGTGGCCTCCCCATTAGTCTTGCTCCTTTGGCTTTCATTTTAAGCCCTTTTTTTGTTGTTTTGTAGTTCTTATTTCTTGTGCAGTTGTTTAGTTGAATGTGGTTGAAATGATTGAGAAATATTTTTTTGTGTTTTGGAAGCTTGTTGTTGCCATGTGTTGGAATTATCTCACATTGTAATGTGGTTGGGGCTCGGGGGCCAATGGAGAGGATGGATTCTCCTCTTCATTAGATATCTTGGTTGGGTGGAGAGCATTGCCTCTCCCCCCATTGTTTTGTGAATCAAACAAACCTTGGAGGAGTTATCTTGTTTGTGTTGTGAAGCTTGGAGATTTTGATGAAGTCCCTAAGAAGATCCTTCTTGTAACAAGTCTTTCTTTGTGTTATTCCCACTTAGAGTGGAGGAACTTGTAATATTGCATTTTACTTTTAGTTTATATTCTTGTAGGTCTTCCCACTTTAAGTGGAGAATATTGTATTGAAGTTGTGAACAAAAATTGCATTCCATTATTGGTTATGAAAGTTGTATTATATATTGAAAAAGAAGAAAGATTTGTGTTGTAAAGTTAGTTTTGTGAAATGCGAAAGAAAGTTTATTATCTTTGTTTGAAAGTTGTAATGTAGGAAAGGAAATTTTCCTTCATTGTTGCATTTGATTTTTGAATTTCAAGTTGTTTTGTATATAAAAAAAAGTTTGTAAAAATGAATTATTTCAATGTATTGAGGTTTATTTATTCCCACCAAAAATAGTTTGTTTTTATTCTAAACATGCTCTTGGGAATATTGTTGTAAACTCTCCTTGGAGGATGTTGAAAACATCTATTAAGAAATATTAAAAATTCATTTTTTTATTTGAAGGACATGTATTGTAAAGGTTAGACTATGTATACTTGTTCTTGTATTGTTGATGGAAGAGTTCTTATTAAAATTGTTCCCATTTAAATCAATGAAATAGTCTAGTGATAATTCTAATGAGTAATCCTAAATTGAAATTCATTGCAAATCTTCTATTATTTGTTAAAAGAAGTGGAATCTATCTCATTTTACACTCTTTACAATATTTGTTTCAATTGTTTTAGAAGAAAATTTCATGCAAACTTTAACTCACTAATTCCTTCTATTAGCAATGGATTTGTCACCACTTTTAGAGAGTACATCAATATTTTAAATTTTAAATTTATTAACTAGTATTAATATTAATAATCTATTAATATTAATAAATATTAATGGTAATGTGATATTTAGTGGTATTATATTATTAATATTAAATAAATTTTTTTATTAATTATAATAGTACCAAATATATATATATATATATATATATATATATATATATATAATTGTTGATTAATTTTCTTTTATCAATAAATATATTTTTGAAAAAAAAAGGCGACTGCTTACTAAAGTATAGGCCTAATTGTATAATATTAAAGGATTTGGGGGTGGGGAGGGGTCGGTGACCCCAACCCCCACCCCATCTTATAGTAAAATGGGGTGGGGGTTGGGGTCGCCAACCCCTCCCCACCCATAAAACTATATACTCGCCCATATATTTGCAGTTGGTACATCATTTAAACCCTGCACATTTATCTATCTCTCAGACTATGAAGTGGCCATAGTCTAGGCTTTTGCAACTCCATTCTTTATATATATATATATATATATATATATATATATATATATATATATACACCTAATCACAGGTATATAAATATTTAAAATTACATGTATCAAATCTTGTTTCTTTTTTTAAATAAGATTATTTCGGGTTTATCCCATATAGGGAATAAATAATATATATGTATATATGTTTATAAATATACATCTTCTACACCCAAATCAAAATAGAAATTACAACTAATTATATAAATAAAAAGGGGTAAAACCCTCAAGCCCATTTGGGAAAAATCAAAGAAAATTATGTTAAATAAAACACACAAATGTATTGAAACCCTAGCAGAGGGTGTGAGCAAGATGAAAAATATTGGAGCTTGTTGGCCACTTCCACAAGATTAAGAGTGCCTCTAATTACTTCCCCTCTTCCTCCATAACCTGTAAAAGAAAAGAGAGAATAATAAACCAAATGAAATGAGAAAGAAGCTTTCATAAGGATGCTTTAGGGTTAGATTGTATTTTTCCCCATCAAAGGCCCAAATTGAATCCATCTAAGGGATGAGATTCATCCCTAAAAAAAGTCAGTAGAGAGTGGGTGAGTGGGAAATTATCTTTTTAATTTAAATGTTTTATTCCCAAAAACATGATTTGACTTTTAATGGGGGTCACTTTATAGGGTAAGGGAATGCTTATTCTAACCTCATGTAAAATGGGGACCTTGTTAATTAATTAAACCTTGTGGAATTAAATACCTTGGGCATTTAATTATTTTGGCCTCTTTAACCCTCTAAATTTATTTATGGAATATTTAACTATAGTGTTAATTTAATTATTTCTTAAATTAAAACTTAAGGAAAATTTAACCATGCTTGGTCTCATTACACTAATTAAATTTTAATGTGGATTTAATATATATTATAATGGAAAAAATTTATTAATTAAATGTAATTGACCATGAAAAATTATTGTGACAGTTGTTTTTGTAACTTTTGTCAGCACACTTTCCAAAAAAAATCCATAATTTTTCTAGCTAAACCTAGGTATCAGAGCCGTGGGTTCAAATATCAGACCCTTGGGCACAGAGGAAAATGTGAGACATAAACATTGAACCTAGTACAATATTAAACCTAGCACAATACTAAACCTAGAAAACAACTTGTATGAAAGATTATATATCTTAGTAAACATAGAAAATAGAATAAAACGTATAATGATGAACTAACTCTCACCTTGTTCTATGTAAGAGGCATGGATCAGATGAGGGGTCCTTTCACATAGACCTATATATACCACCTCCAAAGCATGCCGTAGCAGCCATTCTACCCTAGATTTTACATAAACTTCAGGATGTCAATTTCGTTATACGCGGAGGGTCCTTAAGAGGATGATCAATGAGACATGATAGGAATCCATCTATTAAGGCTCATGCATCTCCTCAAAACAACGAGGAGTATAGGGTAGAGAACTCTCGCTTGGTGTTAGCCAGAGTAGAGTCACCGTAGATGGGATAGGGAGACATGATTTCAAGACACAAGGATAGGTCTTGGAGCCTTAGACCTAGGGATGATCATGTAGAGAGGCCTAGGGGTCGCCAATCGATAGCTGCAGACCATAGTAGAGAGATCTTGAAGCTACGACCATCTCACTATTCTACAAATACAGGTGGATTTCAGGTAGAGGCCTGGTTGGTGAGCTCAAGTGGATTCTTTAATCTCTTCCCTTGTACTAGCAACATGAAAGCTCGTGTTGCAATCCATATTCTGAGTGATGGAGCTGGTGTCTGGTGGAGGACCAAGGAGAAGAAGCTCCACATTGATTCAAAGATAGATACCTAAGAGCTCTTTGAGGAGTGGTTCAGGAGCAGGTACTTATTCCAGAGGTTTATTTAATAGCATATAAACGAGTTCCATGACCTCCATCAGGCATCTATGAATGTATCTAAGTATGATTGTCAATTTATAGACCTAATCTAGTATGTTGACTATATGCAGGATGAGTAGGTACAAATTCACAGGTTCATCAAGGGCCTAAATTTGGATTTGGGTGGTGCAATACGCATTCACTGCCCATAGATCTTAGCAAAGGTCATGGAGAAGGCTTATATTGTAGAGGAGACATGAGGAAAGACACAGATGGCTAGGGACAGAGTTTGGAGTTACATCTAGCAGATGCAGGATAACAGATCAAGGGGGTTAATTCCTCCTCCTTGTGGTGGACAGGGTTTAGCACAATCATTTTTCAGGTCACCATAATAGCCACCTTAGTAGTAGCAACAACAACAGCTGAAGCACCCACCTTATAGACCTCCTCAGAGGTTTGAATCATAGAGAGGATGAAGTATGGGGCCTCCTCCTATGGGTCCCATTAGGACATAGGGCGCATAGAGAGTGCAGTTAGTATGAGCTCTCCAATAGAGACCTCAACAGTCCGTAGCCAGATCATCAGTATCCACAACTCAGACCTCTAGATTACTGGTTAGGGCTGCATCTCACTGGAGAGGACTAGGAAGCTATTATGGTTGTGGCATTGCTATAAAACATTGGAGAGACTGCCCACAAAACCCTAGAAAAAAGGGTAAGATGTAGATCTCAGAGCCTATTGTTGGAAACATGGCACGGAGCCATCGGATCTACGCAATGGTTGAGAACCACCAGGCTGAACACTAGAGTATAATGATAGAGATGACAGGTAGTATTGGTTGTATTTCCACCTCTATATTATTTGATTTTGGTTCATCTGACTCTTTTATTACACCATTCTTAGTAGAGTGTTGTAGGCTAGTAGAAATTAGGCAGGATCTTAGTTGGGATGTTGAAATGGCTTCTTGAGCTAAAATTTTTTAAGACTCCTTATTAAAGGATTGTATAATGAATTTGGGACCCTTCACCACTATCTCTGATCTTTGCATCCTTCCTCTGGGTTCTTATGGAGTCATCTTGGGCATACACTAGTTATCTGCACATAGAGCCAGAGTGGACTATTACCATAAGACTATTTCTTGTACAAATGATCTAGGGGTTGATTCAATGATAGTAGGGGTTAGGAGGCTTGAATATCTTCACACCATCTCTATTATGTAGTTTAAGCGGTGTCTGCGATGAGGTTGTCAGATATATAATGTTACGGTTAGTGAAAAATTAGAGAACAAGCCTAGTGGACCATACCTTCATGATCACCCCATCTTGAGAGAATTTTTAGATGTCTTTCTAGGGGAGCTGTCAGGGTTACCACCCCCACGTGAGATAGATTTTTACATAGATTTTGTTCTAGGTGTAGAGCCTATCTCACGAGCACTGTATTGGGTGACTACTCCTAAGAACTATGAGCTCAAGTTACAGCTTGAGGGCCTTCTAGAGAAAGGCCTGATCCATCTTAGTCTATCCCCTTGGGGTGCACTAATGATTTTTTTGATGAAGAAGGATGGATATCTATGATTGTGTATTGATTACCACCAGCTGAACAAGGTAACAATCAAGAAGCATTACCTCCTTCCACAGATTGATGATTTATTTGATTAGATGAAGGGGGCCACATTTTTCTCCAAGATAAATCTTAAGTCTGGTTATCATCAGCTGAGGATCATGGAGGTAGATATTCATAAGACCACCTTCCATACAAGATATGGCCACTACAAGTTCACCCTAGTGTCTTTTGGTTTGATGAATTCCCTCACATTGTTTATGAGCTTGATGAATGGGGTGTTCAGGACATTCTTGGATCGCTTCGTGCTCATATTCCTTGATGACATTCTGATTTACTCATGTATGTGTGAGGAGCAAGAGGAGAACCTTCAGTAGGTTCTTCAGTGTCTTTGTGAGTAGCATATTTATGGGAACCTAGAGAAGTTTGCATTATTTTAGATAGAGGTGCAGTATTTTGGCCACATCATTTCTGGGGAAGGTATCGCAGTCGATCCTTCCAAGATTAGAGCTATTATGGATTGGCCAACACCCACTAGTGTGACAGAGGTGTGCAGCTTCATAGGTTTAATAGGATATTACAAGATATTTGTTCAAGAATTCTCTCGGATTACACACCCCATCACTTCCCTTCAGCGAAAAGGGAAGAACTTTGTATGGTTAGAAATATGTGATCAAGCCTTTAGAACACTGAAGGAATACCTCACAAAAATGCCTATTCTTTTTGTACCAGATCCTCAGGGTAAGTTCTTCATATGCAAAAATTCTTCTTTGGCAGGACTTGGAGGTGTGTTGACGCAGGAGGGAAGAGTAGTGGCTTTTGAGTCTTACAAACTCTAAGATTATGAGCTCAATTATCTATATCATGATCATCAACTTGTGTAGTTTTTCACACCTTAGTACGATGGAGACACTTCCTTATTGGCTGAAGATTTACACTCAGGACTAATCACTTGATTCTTCACCACCTCTTCACGTAACCCAATCTCAACACTCGTTAGTGGAATTGGATGGGGTTGCTTTATGATTAAGACATGGAGATAGAGCATGTGAAGGGGAAGGATAATGTGGTTGTAGATGCCTTGAGCAGATGGAAACATGTGGTTATGGTCACTTTAGTGGGCACAGATTTGCAGAGAGGCTATTGCAGTAGCTTCCTCTCGACAGCTTCTACCTTGCAACCAGGGCAGAGATTGAGTCTCAGAGACTCCTTGAGGGGAAGTTTGATGGATTCTTATTAGACATAAATGGCCTTCTCTGACATTGAGGTCAGATTTATGTTCTTAGAGATGGAGGCTTGAGACAAGATATTCTGACATAAGCTCATTGTGCACCCTATTCAGCCCATCCCGGGGTGAAGAAGATGCATGCCACTTTGAGACAGTTGTACCATTGGAGGGGACTTTAGAGGGACATGGCTTAGTTTGTATCACATTGTTTAGAGTGTTAGAAGGTGAAGAACAAGCATCAGTATCCAGCTGGCCTTCTCTTTCCTCATGCTTTACTAGAGTGGAAGTTGGACACCATTTCCATGGACTTCAAGGTTGGGCTACCGACATCGAGATACCACCACGACACCATTATGGTCACGGTGGATAAATTGATGAAAGTGGCTCATTTTTCTCTGGTGAAGACCACCTACATAGCTAGTGCAGTGACACAGGTATGCCTTGATGAGATCGTCAGGTTGCATGGGATTCCACAGAAAATCATTTGTGACCGTGATCCTTTGTACACTTCCCACTTCTGGACTACCATATAGCATGCCCTCGGGACAAAGATCAATTTCATTACAGCATATCACCTTGAGACAGATGATAAGACTGAGTGGGTGAATTATATTTTGGAGGACGTGCTTAGGATGTACTTCATGGATCACCAAGCAAGATGGGAGGAGTACCTCTACTTGGTGGAGTTTGCCTACAATAATAGCTTTCAGATTTCGATAGGCATGGCTCCTTTTCAGGAATTATATGTCAGAGAGTGCAGGACACCTCTTAGTTGGGACATGTTAGAGGATATGGTTTCTTTTGGGCCAGCATTACTACAGGACATGTAGCAGCAGGTTGTTATGATCAGGAAGAGATTGCAAGAGGCACAGGACTAACAGAAGAAGTATGTCGATCAGTATAGGACATATCATAGTTATGAGGTCGGCACGAACATGTTTCTTTATGTCAGGCCACATAAGAGACCTATCCATTATGGAAAATATTCTAAGTTATCTCCTTGATTTGTGGGTCCCTTTGAGATCTTCGAGCGTATCGACCCTTTGGCCTACCATCTAACATTCCCACCTAGCTTGTGTCGTGTCAATGATGTGTTTCATGTTTCAGTACTTAGGAGATATATTGCAGATACTTCTCATGTGTTCAATTGGACCTCATTGTAGGTGTAGGATTAGGGACAGGTGATGGTGGATCCCATTCACATTTTAGAGTGCAGGACCCTGGGCCATCGAGGTAGAGAGATTGATGAGGTTTGAGTGCAGTGGGACAAATATGATTAGACTCCGGCTACATGGGAGGATGCTACATTGCTACGAGTTCAGTTTCCACACCTATTCTAGTGACTTCCAGGAAGAAGTCGAGTCTAAGGGGAGTGGGATGTAGTGCCCATTTCCCTTTGACACCTTTTTGATTATTTATTTTGATACTATCAACTACACTTATGGTTATATTGCATCTTTTTTATTTAGCAGGATACTAGATGTTAGAGATACTGGACTATTATTGATTTCGATTCATATAGGATGCAGTGGATTATTTGAGACATTTTATATTTATTTTGATATATTGTTGACATGGTCATATATATATCTGTGTGTGTGTATGTGTGTGTGTGTGTGACATGTGATATATTCTATCATATTGAGTACACCTTTGATAATTGAAGTAATGTTGTGATCATTTTGACATAAATGAAACGTTGGATAGAAATGTTGCTAGAAATTGTAAATGATATCGTAATTGTCTAGATGATATTTGATTCATATATACATGATTGTAGATTTATATTTCATATTTTATCATAGATGTTTTAATGCGGCCATAAGACCGAAGGAGGTATTTATGTGTTTTACATGTAAAATTATTCACAACAAACATCGGGGGATTGGAGACCAACCACATTGAAATTCTAGATGAATACAACAAGGGTCACCATGGCAACATGTAACTGTCTGTCTGTGTGTGTGTGTGTGTGTGTGTGTGTGTGTGTGTGTGTGTGTGTGTGTGTGTGTGTGTGTGTTTGAAGTTGGTTAGGGGGAAATTTTGACCAAGGGGTCATGTTTTTTCTTTTATTTTAGTTTCCCTTGGTTAATGTTAGTATGTGTTTCTTTTAGTGATGTAATTTACTTGTTTTAATTAAATATATTTTGATGTATGTATTTTACCCTTTATTATTAATAGGTTGTATTTTCTTATTAAAGTTAATAAATCTTGTCCTAAACTAATTAAAGATGTGATAAAATGAATGCATTTATTAGAGTATAAGGGGTACTTGAGGGATGCATAAGAGTATGTATGGGGTTTGAGATATGCATTGGAGGCTTTAAGGTGGGCACACATTCCCATTGGGAGGTATAAGTGGCCTCCCCATAGGTCTTGCTCCTTTGGATTTCATTTTAAGCCTTGTTTTTTGTTGTTTTGTTGTTCTTCTTTCTTGTGTTTTTACTGAGTTGAATATGGTTGAAATGGTTGTAATTTTTTTTTGTTGTGGATGCTTGTTATTGCCATGTGTTGGAATTATCTCCCATTGTAATGTGGTTGGGGCTTGGGGGCTAATGGAGAGGATGGCTTCTCCTCTTCATTGGATATCTTGGATGGGTAGAGAGAGTTGCCTCTCCCCCCCTTTTGTTGTGAATAAAAGAAACCTTAGAGGAGCTATCTTTTTGGTGGAGTTGTCATCACCAATCCGGCACTATGATAATTCTTCACCGGGAACTCCTCGTGCTATGATTATTTACTAATGCACAGACTTTAGTTTGGTGGATGTAATCTAGAAGCAAAACAACAACCGAACACAAGAATACCATTGACTATGATAAGACAGAATGACGACAAATCTAAAATATAAAAATAAATTATAATATTAACATGAAACTGTTACAATCTCACCCATGAGATACTTCAACAAGACTATGGAGAAACTTTACAATTACACCTCTTGATGGCTTCTTCAACACACCACCTTTAACTGATGGCTTCCTTCGCACACTTCCTACAATATTTCTCACTACTTCTTTCTATCCTAAATGAGGGGGGTGGCCTCTCTATTTATAGAACTTCCAGGCTTATCCTATCCTATCTATAAGAGATAGGATAAGAAATCCACTCTGACGAATCATATTCCATACCTTAACTCTTATCTATACATGTAAGCTTATCTGTTAAGATAAGATAAACCTTATCATTTTACATGGGTTCCACATTTTTAGACTTTTACAAATAAAAATACACAAAATATTTATGACCTCACTCCTTGTCCTTATTACCAATATAATATTTCTAATTCCTAATCATGTAGACCCTACTTCTCTAATTACCCAAACTTTGACATTTTTAACATTACCCCGGACCACTTACGACAAATATTTACTTTTTACAACATTCCTATTGTACTTTGACTGTTACCGTACTCCACATTATTGGCAGCACCGTACTGACGGCGCCGTTATCTTCTATCAGACGCTACTACTAATTACACTTAACAACATCCTATTCCTAATACATACATTAATGAAATAGAAATTTTGGAGGAAAATTTTAGTGTCGACAGAGTCCCTAAGAAGATTCTTCTTGTAACAAGACTTTCTTTGTGTTATTCCCACTTAGAGTGGAGGATCTTGTAACATTGCATTTTACTTTTAGTTTATATTCTTATAGGTCTTCCCACTTTAAGTGGAGGACATTGTATTGAACTTGTGAAGGAAAATTGCATTCCATTTTTGGTTATGAAAGTTGTATTATATATTGAAAAAGAAGAAGAAAGATTTGTGTTTTAAAGTTAGTTTTGTGAAATGTGAGAGAAAGTTTATTATCTTTGTTTGAAAGTTGTAATGTAGGAAAGAAAATTTACCTTCATTATTGCATTTGATTTTTGAATTTCAAGATGTTTTTTATATAAAAATAAGGTTGTAAGAAGGAATTATTTCATTGTATTGAAGTTTATTTATTCCCATTAAAAATAGGTTGTTATTATTCTAAAGATTCTCTTGGGAATATTGTTGTAAACTCTCCCTGGAGGATGTTGGAAACACGTATTAAGAAATATTACACATTCATTTTTTTATTTGAAGGACATGTATTGTAAAGGTTAGACTTTGTATACTTGTTCTTGTATTGTTGATGGAAGAGTTCTTATTAAAATTGTTCCCATTTAAATCAATGAAATAGTCTATTGCTAATTCTAATGGGTAATCCTAAATTTAAAGTCATTGCAAATATTCTATTAGTTGTTGAAAGAAGTGGAATCTATCTCATTTTACACTCTTTACAATATTTTTTTAAATTGTTTTGGAAGAAAATTTCGTGCAAACTTTAACTCACTAATTCCTTTTGTTACCAATGGATTTGTCACTACTTTTGGAGAGTATATCAATATTTTAAGTTTTAAATTTATTAACTATGGAAGTTGTAATGTGATTGTTGACAGGGAGAGAGCTACTCACACACGCGACTTCCCGCATGCTCAGTTCAGCAGTCACGCAACCGTTCGTGGGAAGAGCAAGCGGGCTATAGTTTCCAGTTTTGTGCGACTTACAATAGCAAGAAGCGGATAGGTCCTCTACACGCACACAGGCATCTGGGAAATTGTTGTAATCAGTCTATCACAGAGAAGATGGGAGGACCTCCCTGCCAAATTGAGCCATGCGCAGACCCCGACTGGAAGGGAAATATCAAGCTTTGGAACATTCTCAGCAAAGGTGGCTTCACCAACTTCATGAAAAAGGTGCAAGGACATGACCAAAGCATTTCTGTGCGTTTTACTAAGGAATGGAAGGAGCGGACTAATGACTATGGGGGACAGAAGATATTGGTCAATGAAGATCTTATTGCTGAAGCGACCGGTCTTTGTTTGGAGGGATACCGCTTCTTCAACAAAAGGGTTGATAGAGATGCTGAAGAAAGAAGATTTGTGGATGGAATCTGAGAAGCTCACATTTGGTATAGGTGGGCCTACTTGTCAGCTAAATTCCTCCACCCTATGATGAGGTTACTCACATGATGATTCAATTCATCTCCTTGGAAGGTAGGTTTGTCACTGTCCCTGCTAAACATCTTATCTTTCGTAAACCACTTCCGTAGGAATCGATTGGTTTGCTTTCCCCATTATCTGACTGAACTCCCTTGAACGCTCCATTTTGGAGTTTCAGAAGCACACCCAGGTATTTCCCTTACATCAAGGACTTATTTTGTTGATTCATAAATGTTTCCTTCTAAAATACCCTGGTCTTTCCTTCCTCTCCTAGCCCGGCTACCCCTTTGATGGGCTCCTGCTGCTGTCAGTCCTTGTTTCTCTCCTGCTGCCCCCCCGTCACTGCTGCTATCACCCCCCAGCTGGTTGTTCAAGCTTCTCCATCCATTCCCCCTGCTACTGCTCCCTCCACCCACCTTGCCTCTACCTCTAAAAGACCGGTCACCAGGGCCTCCAGGAAGCTCAACCTTGAGGCTCTTGCTGTGGAGAAGGAGCCTTTCGAACTAGAGATTGCACATGACCTTCTGAATATCAGCAGTGCCAGTCCCCGGGAAGTGCAGCTGGATAGATCTTCAAGGAGGTTGGAGGCCTTAGAGGCTGAGATGAAACTGTTGAAGGATGAGGTCAAGAACCTGGCTAAACAGAAAGGCAAGAAAAGCATGGAGGGGGAGGGGAACATTGATAGCAGCTAGATTGAGGACATCTATAAGAAGCTGACCTCCTTAGACTCCCGCTTAGGGAAGGCCAAAACTAGACATGATTACAACATTGCCGCCTTTAGGGAAATTGAGGAGTTCATTGAGGGTCATGCCAAAAGTGTTTCCAACCTCAGCGGTGTCCCAGGCTACACTTTGGGCCAAACGAAAAAGAAAGCAAAAGAACCATTGAGGAGCTTGATAAAACTGATGCTGCCGACATGACAACTTTGGGTATGTTTCACGCATGGAAGAGAGTCAAGACCAGCATCGACAAAGCTACCAAGAAGTAGTATTGGTTGCTTCTGCTGCTTCTGTTTGTTTTTTTTGTTGTTTTTTTTGTGGTCTCTTTACTACTTTTTTGCAATAATTTTGTTGTTTTGTTCTCGTTTGAGTAGTTGTTTCTGGGCTACTCTTCGAGCTTCATTGTAATACTTGGATCTTGATCCATTCTCTCTGATTCTCACTCTTATTCCAGCTCTCAGGCCTTCTTTTGTTCTCAAGGGTATAGTCCCTTTCAAAAAACTATTTGCCAATAATAAAAAAAAAAGTAATGCATATTAATGTTAATGTGATATTTAGTGGTATTATATTATTAATATTAAATTAATATTATTATTTTTATTAATTATAATAGTACCAAATATATATATATATATAACAAATAATTGTTGAATAATTTTATTTTAACAATAAATATATTTTTGAAAACAAAAAGGCGACTGCATATTAAAGTACAGGCCTAAAAGGCCATAACCTTATTGTGTAATGTTAAAGGATTTGGGGTGGGGAGGGGTCGGCAACCCCAACCCCCACCCCATCTTATATTAAAATGAGGTGCGGGTCAGGGTCGTTGACCCCTTCCCACCCCCCAAACTATATACTCCCCAATATATTTGTGGCCGGCATATCATTTAAACCCTGCACATTTATCTATCTCTCAAATTGTGTAGTGGCCACGGCTGAGGCTTTTGCGAATCCATTATATATATATATATATATATATATATAAACTTACATGTATCAAATCTTGTTTTTTTTTCAAAATAAGATTATTTCGAGTTTATCCCATATAGGGAATAAATATAAATATATATACAATATATATATATATATACATATGCATATACATATACATATATACATCTTCTACACACAAATGAAAATAGAAATTAAAACTAACTATATAAATAAAAAGGGGCAAATCCCTGAAGCCCATTTTGGAAAAATCATAGAAAAGTATGCTAAATAAAACACACAAATGTATTCTAGGAGAGGATGTAAGCAAGATGAAAAATATTGGAGCTTGTAGGCCGCTTCCACAAGCTTTTAGAGTTTCTCCAATGGCTTCCCCTCTTCCTCCATAACCTACAAAACAAAAGAGAGAATAATAAACGGAATGAAATGAAAAAGAAGATTTCATAAGGATGCTTTAGGGTTAGATTGTCTTTTTCCCCATCAAGGGCCCAAATTGAATCCATCCAAGGGATGAGATTCATCCATACAAAAAGTAGGTGGAGACTGGGTGAGTGGGAAATTATATTTTTAGTTTAAATGTTTTACTACCAAAAACATGAGTTGACTTTTAAAGGGGGTCACTTTATGGGGTAAGGGAATGTTTATTGTAACCCCATGTAAAATGGGGACCTTGTTAATTAATTAAACCTTTTGGAATAAAATACCTTGGGCATTTAATTACTTTGGCCCCTTTAACCCTCTAAATTTATTTATGGAATATTTAACTATAGTGTTAATTTAATTATTTATTAAATTAACACTTAAGGGAAATTTAACCATGCTTGGTCTTATTACACTCATTAAATTTTAATGCGGATTTAATATATATTATAATGGAAATTTTTGATTAATTAAATATAATTGACCTTGAAACATTATCGTGATAGTTGTGGTTTTTGCAAATTTTTTGGGAATGCTTTTAAAAAATAAATTATTCCATAATTTTTCTAACTAAACCTAGGTTGTTCTTGGGTCTTGTGTAGAAGTTTTAGCAGGTGTTACACCAGTTCTCACCAATGTCCCAAAAGAAATTGCAAAGAAATATGTTTCTGGTAAAGGCCTTGTTGTCTCAAGTAGAACTGGTGTTCCCATCCATACCTAAAACGTTAAAAATCTTGTGCCATCTGATGAGTTTGTCAATATTTCTCCAAATGCTGCTTTGCCCAAATACATTCCTTATGATATTGCCCAAATCTCGAGTCAGATCAAGATTTATGTCCCAATTGTTGAATTGCTTAGGATTCCTGAACTCAAGAAGAAGGCTTTTGAGTGTTTGGGATTGGAAGAAGATAGGAGTTCCCAAGGTAGTTCAAATATAAATAATGTAAACACTCCTCCAACCATTACAGACCTAGAAAAACCACCAGCATTAGATGAGATTGATGAACCACCTGAATTTTACTTGGGAATATGTTTGATTCAATCTCAATTAAATGTTGATTCATTTTTTACAAGATTGATTATTAAGGACAAACTGCTGCACAATTGTGTGTATGACTCCAGAGCATCATGCAAAGTTATGCCTCTAGAAGTCATGAATGGATTTAACATTAAAGTGATAGGAACTTATGGCAAGTGTATTGTAATGGATTCTAGAGAGGTGCTAGTGGTAGGGTGTGTAAAAGGTTTTGTGGTACAACTTGCAACTTATCCAGGTAAGAACTTGAAACTTGATGTTGTTATTGTTGATTACCCTGCCAAATGGGGCATGTTATTATCAATAAAGTGGGCTACAAGTGTTGGTGGAAGTGTTCAGATGGATATTTATTTTTCCACCATTCCAATTTGTGGAAGCTTTGTAAAGCGGTATGGAGAGAAGAAGATGTTAGACCTCATTGAAGATCTTAATAATGCTTCTTATGACGTGTTGTACGTTGATTTAGATGTTAATAAATTTTTTGGATTTTCTAATGGAAAAGAGCATAAGATTGATCAATGTAAAGGCCTTGAACAAGTAGGTTTACCTTGGACCTTGTTATTTAATGGATCTTGTTCCAAGTTTGGAAATAGTGCTGGCATTGTTCTGATTTCTCCAGGATGGGAAGAGTTTGTTTTTTCTTTCTAACTCAACTTTGAATGCACTAACAACATTGTTGAATATGAAACCTTATTATTAGGCTTGAGAATTACATGGAAATATGGTATAAAGGATATCATTGTCAAAGGGGATTCAAAAATGATTGTCAAGAAAATTAGAAAACTGTATGCTACTAAAAATTAGAGAATGAAATAATACAAGCATGCAGTCTAGGATTTGATTGAAATTTTTGACTCTTTTAATATTGGGCACCATGATAGAAATTTTATTGTTGTTGCAGAAAAGTTAACAGTGCTAGGATCCAGATTTGGGAATTGTATAGTGTCTCCATTTTGTGAGTATGATGTTGAAATACTAACAAGGCCATTTTTCCCTTACAACGTTGAAAATTGGAAAGTGTTTGATGATGATGCCTAGGTGAAATGGTTTCTACAGAAACAAGGCGAGTTTTTTTTTAAAATATAGATTGTGAACTAATCATGTGTGCTACTGAAGGAAAGGAAAATTTATTTGGCAAAGACATCATCTAGCTGAAGACAAACACAATTCCAAGAGGTTTGGTGGATCTTGAATCAAACTTTTATAATGTTGATGCATTATTAACAAAAGTATGTCAGTTTCAAGAGATATGGAAGAGCACAACCTGAGCACAAAGGAAAAACCACATAAAACCTAGTTAGGAAGCAATCTCAGTAAAGAAGAGAAGCAATCTTATGTTCAATTACTAAAGAGATATCAAGACTACCTAGTTTGGTCTTACTCTGAGTTGAAGGCATATAGGGAAGATTTTTTCTAACATGAAATTCCTCTTGAATCTAATGCCAAGCCTTTCAGGAAAAAATAAAGGCCCATCAATCCACTCCTTTCTTTGAAGATTCAAGAAGAACTAAAGAAGTTGAGGGATGAAGGGATCATTCAGCCCACAAGGTAGTCATCTTGGGTTGCAAACCTAGTGCATGTCAGAAAAAAGAATGGTGATATAAGGTTGTGCGTAGACTTCATGAACTTGAATAAAGCATCATTGAAAGATTATTACCCTCCGCTAAACATTGAGAATATGCTACAATTGGTAACTGGTTCTGAATTGTTATCCACTTTGGATGGTTTCTATGGCTATAATCAAGTTGTTGTGAAGGAGTCAGAAAGAATAAAGACTTCCTTTACCACTCCTTGGGGAACTTATGTCTATGTCAGGATTCCTTTTGGCTTAATGAATGTTGGAGAAACTTTCCAAAGAGTAATGGATTTAGCATTTTTTGGTTATATCAATGATTGCATTGTTGTTTATTAATATGATGTAGTTGTGTTTTCCAGAAAAATAAATGATCACTTGCAACACTTGGAGAGAATTTTGTTAAGGTGTAGAGAGTATGGCATATCATTGAATCCCAAGAAGTTCCATTTTGGAGTACAAAAGTAAAAATTGCTTGGTCACATTAAATCAAAGGAAGGGGTCATGATAGATTGGGAGAGAGTGAAAGCCATCAGCAAGTTTCCAATTCTGATAACTAAGAAGAGATCAATCTTTCTTTGGAAAAATAAAATTTATCAAAAGATTTGTGTCTAACTTTGCTGAGATGATTATCCCCATTATTAGTATGTTGAAAAAGGACCAAGTTATCGAATGGGAAGAAGCTTCCATTCAAGATTTCAATGGGATAAAGTAAGCACTAAAGCATGCCCCTGTTCTGGAAGTTCCAAATTACAAGAAGCCTTTTCAAATGTTTTATTTTTCTTCAGAAAACACCATTGCATCTATTTTGTTGCAGAAATATGATGAAGGGGCTGAGATACCACTTGCCTTTTTGAGTAAGGAATTTCAAGGAGATGAGTTGAAGTACACCATCATGGAGAAGCAAGAATTTTCCTTAGTGGAAGAAAAAAAGGTTTTCAAACCCTACATCTTGAGCTCTAAAGTTGTTGCTTATGTTCCCCACACCATGGTGAAAGACATCTTATCATAGATGGAGGTCTCAAGAAAAATATGCATATGGGTAAACAAGTTGTAAGAATATGATATGGATAGCCAAACCACGAAATTGATAAGAGGTTTGGCCCTAGCTATGATTATGGCTGAGAGAAACTTGCAAATTATTGAGGTGAATGAAGTAGAAGGAGAAAGGGTGGATGTCCTTGAAAAGTTGGTAAGCTCTGAATGGTATAAAGATAGAATATTTTATCTGAGACATCTATGCTTCCCTAAACATTTGAGTAAAAAATTAGAAATTAGGTTAGCCTCTCAAAAATATGTAATTACTGAGTGTGGGTTAGCCTGGAAGAGCTCGGAGGGAGTGCTCTTGAGATGCATTGCTAAGGATGAAGCTGCAGAGGTAATTGTTGGTCTCCATGGAGGAGTTTTTGGGGGAAATTTTGTCAGAAGAACACATAAAATCTTGAGGGTTGGTTATTGGTGGCCAAATCTCTTCAAAGATACAACTCTATTGGTTAGGAAATGTGAAATTTGTCAGCATTTTTTTGGAAGAATGAAAGCTTCAAGATCCCTTCCTTTGTAGCCTGTGTCAATTGAATCCCCATTTAAGAAATGGGGAATAGATTTCATTGGCAAAATTTTTGAGCCTTCAAGTGTTGGTCAAAAATGAATTCTTGTAGCCACTGATTATTTCACTAAGTGGGTGGAAGCAATCCCCACCAATAAGGAAACACACCAAGTTATCATGGAATTCATGCTAAATCAAATCATATGTAGATTTGGAGTACCATTTAAGATTGTTGTTGATAATGCCATGAGTTTCAAAGCTAAAGCTTTGGTGGCAATGTGCAAAGAGTATCGAATAAATTTGACATATGCTTCTAACTACAATCCCCAAGGAAATGGACAAGTTGAGTCCAACAATAAAAACTTATTGAAGATTATTAGAAGAACCTTGGAGCTGAACAAAAAAGAAGTGGGGTGAGCAACTGAAGTTTGTTGTTTTGGCTGACAGAATCACTGTCAAAAGAGCTACTGGTAAAAGCCAAATTGAGTTGGTATATGGAACTCAAATTTTTTTCCTCTTCATTTGTAATTTTCTTCATTTAAGTTTGTTCAACAAATTGAAGATCAAGAACTTAGTCCATATGATGCTCAAATCAATCAGATTATTGAGTTAGATGAAGAAAGAAGGGCATCCCATCAGTGGCATATGAAGTTTAGAGAAAATTTGAAGAATTTATTTGACAAGAACGTGACTCCAAGAGATTTTAGGATTGGGGATCTTGTGCTATTATGGGATAGCAGGCATGAAGATAAGGGAAAACATGATAAATTTGATGCACTGTGGCTAGGCCCTTATTTAATTGATATTTGAATTGGTGAAAATACCATTTTTCGAAAAGACTAAGATGGGGAACTGCTTGAATTACCTGTTAATGGTAGGCATTCGAAACATTTCCTTCGTTGATTTATCAGAATCAAGGTATACTCCATTGTACAGTGTATAGTATTTTGGTTGCTTTCTGCCTTCATGGTTTTGTGTTTGTGTTTGTTCTGGTCCTTGGTGGCTATTTTTTTGGTTTCTCAGTTCATCCTTAGGGGATTTGGTTATTATTATTCTACTCTGCAAGCTTATTCATTGACTCCATTGCCCAATGGTTCTTTTTTGGCACTTAGTCTATTATTTGTTCTTGTGGCACTCATAGGGAGTGCCCATGCCCAAGTCTGAGCTGATGTTGGTGCTTAAATTAGTCTCGCCCTATTTTTTATTGAAGTTCTCCAGTTTGTGGGCTCTGTCATCTTCTCTATCTCCCCCGTATTGATGCATAAATAATTTTTCCTCCATTTGGTTGCCATGATCAATCCCTTCCTTGGTCAAGGATCACTTAAAATCCAGAATTTATTTTTCATCCCTCTATCCATGTGAAAAGAATCTGTAACTTGGGCTAAAACTCATGTTTTTTCCCTTCCTTCTATTTTCCACAGTCACGTTTTGTTGTCCCTATATTTTTTGTCCCAAGTATCTGTGAAAACATGATTGGATGCAGCTTAGAGGATCATATTTGGGCCTTATATCATTTCAAAATTCTCTATCTTGAAAGAAATATTCATTTTTGGGCTCAAATGGTGATTTTCTTGCATTTGACAGTTTGACGGGAGTGTTGTTCCCCATCAAAATTACATCTCAGCATCTGTGGAAACGTGGCCCTTTCTAGTTGGATGTGGCTCAATGGGACAATTTGAAAACTCTAAGGCCTGATTCTCAAAACTTGTCCACATGGAGGGTCAGCGTTCATCTGAAAAATTTTCCTTTTAGTTTGGCCTTGGAGTTACGCCGGGGAGACACATGGATATTTCCGTTACCTTGCCCATATTTAGATAAATTTTTCATATGGTCGGTATAGTTTTGGATGACCATGTACATGTGGAGGGCAAACGCTCATTTGAGGATCCGCCTTAGGGCCCCACCTTAACAATTGCGATAGGGAGACATGTGGAGGCTTCTGTCGACTCTGATTTATCCTTAAAATTTTCGAAGAAATTTTGAAAGGCCTTGGACATGTGGAGGGACCACACCTGTTTGGGGACTAACCCCTAAATTTTATTAGTAAGAAGTGCTAGGAGGAAACTTGGAGGCTTCCGATCACTTTGCGTTTGCTTGGACTTTTCAAAGGCCAAGGAAAATTGTCTCAGATGCTGGACACATGGCACCTTCCGTTGATCCTTCAAATTTTTTATCAACTCTACTAGACTAAGACATGTGGTGAGCCCATGCTTGTTTGGGGTCTCTGCTTTTGAGGACCATCTCAAAGTGCACCACTGACACACGCGGAGGCTTTCGCTAGCTCCTTTTTTGCTGAGTTTTTTTTAAAGGCCAAAAGACATTTTTCTTGGGCACAGGGCACATGGAAGGCTCGCACTTGTTTGGAAACTTGCCCCTATACTTCTCCTTTGCAGTTGCACCAAGGAAACACATGGATGGTTATAAAATAAAGTTGAGAAGGGGAAGAATCAACGGTTGTTGTGCATTGCATCTATTTTTCTACCATTTTTTCTCTGAGACTCCTGAAGATGTGAATACACACTATTTTTTGTCATTTTTTGATTAAATTACTTTCCATCTCTATCTGTAAAGTTCCATTGAATGGATTTTGAATTTAATTTATGAGTCCAAGGATTGTTAAGGTTGACATTTTAAAGTTGGAATTGCTCAGGAACTTGCAAAAATGGGAATTACCAGAGAAGATGGATGTGGGGAAGAGTTATAGAGAAAAGAGAGGGAAAAGGATGAAATGATGAAGGTTGCAGGCACAAAAGATGAAAAAGGTGTTACCTTGAGAGAGAAAAGGATTACCTGTCAGATCTAGCTGTGCAGAGCCTCCAAAAAATGATTAAAAAGGGGATTTCTCACATGACAGAATCATAATGATTAGAAGGATTGCCAAAAAGTTGTGGCATGGAATTCTAGTCATTAGTTGAGGGCCCAAGAAATGTGATTAGTTGACAATTGGTCCACCTGGCAGCTTTCAGATGTGAATTTTTTTAATGTCACTTTCTGAGGAAAATTGGGAACAAGAAAAGGTCCCTCGAATATTCTTCTCTTTTAGGGGGAAAATTGAGTGACTAAAATTTATAAATGCAATGAGAATACTCTTGTAAATGGTTGGGGGTTGAATTCTGAAGAGAAAATTTGAGAAAGCAATCTTCCTTAGACACCAATCCGAGATACCTAGTTAATTCCTTCTGTGTTAGATTTTCTATCATGTCAATTTGGTTGTAGATGTATAGCGATTGAAAAGAACTGAGATTTTTCTGGAAGATTTCCCCTACTGATGAATCTACACAATTTTGAAATTAATTTGTGTTCAATCTCTAGCAATTTGTGTCTGCTTTGTTTCAGAATTTCTGCAAATGGTTTCTTTTGTTCTATTAAAATATTACATTGAAATATTTGTGAAACCACATAGGATCTCATCCCTCTAAAAATTTAATTGTATTTACAATTCATTTTAGGAAGACCCTTCATCCTGTGATGAGATAAACAAATTTAAAATCACTCCACTGTCATTTGTTGATAAAGATTGTCTATAAGTTTTTGGGTGTACCTTAGGTGTGATTGATCAAAGATTTTGGTGTTTAATTGAGTCTTTTAACTCGAGCCTTCATGGTAGATTCTCAAAGATTGTGTGAAAATGTGCTGATCTGGGCCTCCATTAAAGCACACCTTCTGGTTGAAGGAACATCTTAACTATTCTAAAGCTTTATGTTGTTGAGTTTTCCATTGTTGTGAAATTTGTCAAAGACCTAGTATAATCAACTTTATCCTGATTAATCTCCCACCAAAATCATCCAAAAACCATGAATCCATCCTAAACTACCCTTTTTTCCCTGTATATCCACAAAGGAACAAAATCTATTTACTAAAATATGAAGAACAATCAGGATTTTTTAATGTCTTTAGTAACCCTAGCCTTGTGTTGAAAGTATCTCCATCTTTTAGAAGTGAAAACTCTTAAGAGTTAAATTATGGAGTATTGATCATATTTTCCCAAGGTTTTCTTCATAAAATTTGTGAAAAAGAAGGATATCTCCATCTCCTTCATCAAACAAAGGTTACACTAAGGGTCCTCTCACCCTGGTCGAAAGGCACACCCTAAAGTAGTGAGGATAGGTAAAATCCTCTTGAAGGTGCTATCCATCTCTCCACAAATATAAGTGACAAAGAGCCAATTAGATCTCATCCCCGGCTACAAAATGAAACACATCTATCATCTATCTATCTCTAAGCTCCATGTCCAATATGTGTTGTTTCTCAGCTTGAAAAGGAGAACATATTTGGATACAAATAGTCTCATTAAATGAACCTTATGCATTATTACTCAAAATATTCAATGTCAGTTGTTTACCTTCCATCTCTCTTGTTCTCTTTGGACTTGCCTCTTTCCTCTTGGGTGCTTCATCATTGTCCTTGCTTTTCACTCTTGAGCTATGTTGTTTTGGTGATCTCTCTTCATCCTCTACTGCCCCAGCTATGTCCTTATGCTCATTATGTTTGCATTGTAATCCTTTCATGCTCTTGGCTACCCATACTCTACTTTGCATGGATTTAGTCTGATATATGATTTTTGCTCTATCTTTCTTGTGATCTACTCCTTGTTTTGAGGTATTATCTTTATGTCTCTCTCTTTTTCCTTCTTCTTGGCATGCATGGTTCATCATGCATTCTTCTTGCTTGAGGTCTACATTTTTTTCTTTGTCTGTTGGCTTCTTGAGCCATTTTGGCACTATGTACCCATGATTGGGTATGAGCTTTGGATACTCATTTATGTTCCTCTTTGTATACACTTGCACATCTGTAAGCTCTTCCTTACATTCATAATTAGATTCAGCATTCATCATTGCATTTACCTTCTCAAGGATCCTTAACATGGTTGTTTCATTGATTCTACTTCTCTGGCTTGCAAGTACTACTTTCTTATTTGTCTTCTCTATTCTCTCTGCTTGAATAGTTTCATGAACGTCATGAAATTCATTTTATTCTTCCATGTCTTCTTTAGTGTGTGGTAGGTCTGAAATTTCCCCCACATGAGATCTCATAACTTGATCTCTTCTGTTGTGCTCTTCACACTCTTCTTTGGGTGTTTTTCTTGACCCATTTCTTACAACCTTTAAGGTCTTTCCTCTAATCTTATCTCTAAGGTTCTTCATACCTGCATACACATTATTAAACACAATATTAGACATCATAATTAGAGATAAAAATGTCTCCTTGAGTGTTCTTCTTAACACGCTTTATCTTCCTTCCTTGAGTGCTTCCTACGGCACTTATTCTCCTTTATTGTTCTCCATCATGAGAACTTATTTCACCTCTTCTTGTTTCTCATCTGGAAACTCTTCTCTCTTCCTCAAGGCATCCTCCTTGTGCCTTCTATCTCCTTTCACCAATGACCTCACAGGCCATTTTATCTTCCTCTTCAATACTAGGCCACTCTGATGGCTCTCTTCTTCTTGCAACTGTAACCACATGGTGGTCACTCTCTCCAAATCTCTCTTCACTTCCTCTATTTATTTTTGAAGTGATAATTCTTCTGTCATCTTCTTCTCTGTTATCTTTTTATCTCTCTCTTCTTGTTCCTTTTGATAGCTTAAGTACTTAACCAATTCACACACTTCTCCTACCTCCATGAACGATTCAATCACACACTTTATAATATGGAGTTCTCTGAAAAATATAGAAATAAATAGCTTGCAAACACGTGTTTATTACCTTGACCTCCTTGGTATTTGATCTACCTTATGTTTCCTTTTATGGTTGTCCTTTGATCTCTTATCTTTCATCCACTTCTCTGCACTAGTCTCTTCTTATGCTTTGGCAAGTATGGACAAACATTTTTTCCCCATATTCATTAGCCTTCTAAGGGAAGCATATACTCATCCTCAACCTACAAGATATTATATATCCATTCACTGCTACAATATTAGAAACAATATCCATATACAATTATCATTTAGGAGCTTACATTATATATTTTTTTAAAAAGCCTTTTCACTCTGATACAAAAAATTGTGCAACCTCAGCTCAGCTCTCCCTCACCTCATTCAACATTAGTATCTAACTGCTCTTACCTCTACCTTGACCATCATACTACGTCCTCCTTAATTTCATACTCATTTCATTATTTCTTCCTTCCTTCATTTCAATCTAGGTGCATCTATATACTTGATTGACAATGCAGTAATGTTCAAGAAGAAAAACAAAGTTGGAATAACCCAATTTTCTAATCATGTTTTTAACCTCTATGCACACTCATCAATCTCTAATCCTTCTTGAATGAAAATGATATATATTTTTCTAATGGAGAGGTAAATAGATCAATCAAACCTGATTATAATTATTACAAACACCATCTCCAATGGAGGGAACCATTTTTCCATGCTCATGCCAAAAATATCCTTCTATCTTCTACATACTCTGCCCATTGCTAACATGTAGAATTCAGCCACAAATATCTCACAAAATATTTGGTTTCAGAAAATACATTTCAAATCCAATTTCAAAAAGTATTCCATGATCATTCTTATAAACGTTTAGGAGCTAACTCTTAAAAATGTGTGAGTTATGCTACTTTTATCAGGGAGGAAATTTTGTTAAACAAGTATCATGTAACCTCAAACCCACTGGTAAAATGCATCATATATTAAAAAATACTTATCATCAAATCAAACCTTTCAATACCCATATGAAAACTGATGTTTTCCCTCTATGGTTAACATTTTAGCATCATTGGAATTAAAACCAAAATGTTATGGTGACTGGTTTGAAACCCTATTTTAAAGAAACAATAGGCAAATAACACAGTAATGGTTGTTGGAGGTATATCATGGAATATGAATATTATTACTAAAATATAAAATCATACCATTGAAATTGCTTCTATATACACCTAGGAAGATGATAAAAATCACAAAATACATGCAATTCCAAGTTTTGTATTCTTTTTTCTTCAAATCATGTCATACAGTACAATCAATGTTCTTCATGGCTACCTTGTTCTTCATTTTCCTACTCACATGCTTATTATTTTGTATTTCTCCCCCCTCTCTTCATGGATGGTTTGAAATCCTCTCTCCATAATACATCCCATTGTATCTATAAAATATTATTTTGATTCTAAATTAAAACATCTTATCCTATTCCTACTCCTTAGGATAAGACTAATCCTTTTTAGCTGAGATATATAGATATAGTTGTTTGTGAAAACTAGAAATGATCTATGACATGATTCCATAATATTTTAATGAATATAATCATTCCTCCTATGTACCATTAGGTGTGATAACACTTATATCTGCCTAGACAACTAACTTTCACCTTTTACTCTTATCACAAATAGTAATTACAGTACATGACTCAAATATTTAAACTATGACATTCTTGGAGGGAAACTCATTTGAAACACGTAGTACATGTAATTAATGCATTGTATGTATTACTATCCTTTTTTTATTATTCACCAAGAATCATGAAAGATGCTCCTACATCATAACTCATATTTTGCACTTTTCTCTTTCTCATAAAAGCACAGTTTACAAATGCAGGCCCGCGAGCCCATGAAGGATCTTTGCGTCAAATGAAGAAAAAAATCCTAAGGCCCACAAAGGGACACATGGCCATGTTTCAAGTCAAAATGGGAAGGAGTGTCGACGGAGGTAACTTGAATTTTTGGATTTTGTTTTGAAAATGCATAAATTATAAAAGTAAGTCGCACCTCCACCGATGCCCAGAGAAGCCACGTGTCAGGCCTTTGTCAGCTGCGGGGAAGCGGGCTGTCAGGGAAACTTTGGAAATTTTGTAACTTTTACAAATAACGCAATTTAAATTTTGGGCCCATGGAGGATTTTGGGAAAAAGTGAATTTTGGGCCTGCGGGGTGTGGAAGGTTTTTATAATTTTGTGTTTTTCCGCAAAAGGTGCCAAAGTGAATTTCGGGCCCACAGATCCATTTTGCAAAGCTAGTTTTTTACCATTTTTGTATAGATTTGATTCAAATATTCAAATGAGCATAACTTTCGATCCACTACTCAAAATTCAATAAACTTGGTACCATTGAAAACATCTCAACCTCTTCTACACCATGAAATCCTAAAACTTCAGTTTTGCCAAGTTTAGCTAGGTAAAAAGTAGGAAAACGTCTTTCATGCCATTAATGTATGATCTGATCGCTTCAACTAGACCAGATTTGATTTGATCCGCCGTTCTTCCTTCTTCAACATGCAAAATAGGCACGAGGAACTAGAATTGATAGATTATAGGCAGATTTGTAGGGCATTGATGGTTGGTGGTTGAACGTTCAAAGAAGAGCCCAAGTTTTCTTATTTATCTCTCACCTTGAGGTTCTATATATCGTAAGAACTTATCATTTTAGAGGGAGAGACATTCTAGGTGTGGGGAAACTCTATCAAGTTTGTTTCCTGACTCCATTTGAGCTACAGGCCTTCTCTTATGCCTGGCAATCGTATTTACGCCTCTGAGCAGAAATGTAATGGTATGTGGACCTTCTAGAGTAATAAACTTTTGTTTTGTGGTGTTCTTCAACCCTTTCTCATGTTTTATCGTTATTCATGCCTCTCCCTTTCAAATCCATTTTCTTTGCACATATGTCATGTTGGTAGGTGTAAGATGTCGTGTTTCATGGATTTCTGATGGTGGATTAGGATCTGGGTCTCTGTCGCTTCTATTTGGTCTCCCTTATCTCCTTTTTTCCCTGTTTCATCCTCCCTCAGCAGAGTATCTCACCTCTTTCCTTTTCTTGTGTATCATCGCTTGATTGTAGGCTCTCTTTCACTCTCTCTTTCTCTGTAGTTCCTTGGAATGGTTAGATTAGGATAGGTTATCTTTTCTTGTGTTAGATTAGATTGTGGAAGGAAGTTTAGGGACAAGAACCAACTGTCTCTGGAGGTCAATCTTAGGTTTGCAAGTACCACATCTTGAGAGATGGTCCAATGTTATGGATATCACATTGAATGCCCCACACAAAATCAGTCCATTCGGGGGTGCTGTGATTTTGCACTAACAGTTTTGGCACACCTAGTGGGACAGGTTTGAAGCACCTTACCAATTCATTTCATCAAGTTGATGTGTTCTTGGTGAGATTCAGCCTTTAGAGGCATATGCAAAGCACATCTACTAACTCCATCTTGTCAACAACCCATTATCTAAGTTATAGACTTCCCTTCCATCCATTTCCACCCATTCTTCTTTTCACATCTCCCATTTTCTTCCATCCCATGAAGTTGTGCAATCATGAATTCATATCCATCTTGGAATTCACACTTATAGTAGCAGCAGTGTAGTCCACCTCCAATGTATTTCACAACTCTTCTAGATCAACATTATGATCAAATCTAGAATAATCATGCTTACCCATACGAGCAGTTCCAAAATCAGTTTTCCTATGTAGCTTATCAAGAAAAAGGGTATGTATGAAGTGAAATCAACTACATGGATAATGCTGATTTGCAAGAGAAGATTAAAAAATGGAGACTGGCATGGTTAAGTCAAGGGATACAATACAAATGAAGGCATTCAAAATTGGTTATAGGGAACCTTTTCCATCGCAAGGCCCTTTTCCAAGACATTACAACCCTCAAGAGAAGCTTGACTTCATGGTTGAAATGTTGCCTCAAGTTGCATAGTGGATTGAGGATGTTGAGGCATATGAGCAAAGTACGAGACAACCTTGTCAATGGGTAGGTCAGTCACCAACTCATTTTCCTTCATTCTCTCTTTTTCAATCTTTATCTGTTAGTGTAAAATCACAACACCCCCAAATGAGTTCTATAGATCTACTTTTGTAAGGAAGCATCATTTGGTGTGATTTGCATAACATTGGATCATTCCCCAAGCTGTGGGACTTGCAAATGAGAATGATCCTCTAGAGAAGGTTGGTTCCTTTTCCTAAAATACCTGCCACGAACTATTCTAGTGCAGGTGAGCTAATATAATCCTAATCTAACTATCCAAGAAGACATGGAGAGAAATAAAACAGGAAAAAATGGAGCCTACACTAAAATGGTGATACAACAAAGAAGGAAAATTGCTAATCATCTATCTAGACTGCCTAAAATGAAGAGAGGTGACAAATGGAGAGGATGGACAACTACACCATAGGCCAAAGATAAGATTCACACAGAAAAAGTTTCAAGCCCCTCAAACATAGCTCCCAGATCTGCAAATGAACACCAAATATACATAAGTACCCTGCAATGAAGAGAGGCAAGAAGAAACAACCAAAAAACAAGCAAGGATGAACAAATGCATCACAAAACACATCTTTTATTTCTTTAGAGTTTACACAGAATATCATTTACAAGCAAGAGGACAAAAATTCCATGTATAGAGTAGGGGAGGAGGTTCGATCTATAATTTTTATCCTGAGGAAGAAAAGAAGGGGAGGCATAAAAGAAGAATGAATAACCCTTTACACTGAGTCCCAAGACTATATTTATAGATCTGATACAAGTGGGAGAAAGAGAGAGAAGTGGGAAAAAATAGCCCTGATCTCAACCACCACCATTTAATGTCTCCCATAAAATATGTCCCAAATCTATCTTGCCTACAACAAATCCTTATTCAGCATCTCGAAGGAGGAAGAAACGGCGGAGAAAAATCGAATCTGATCTCGTTTTTGAGGTAACCAGATTTTGCATTAAATACCTAAATACGTTTCTCCATTTTCCATCTACTAGGGCGTACAAAAAATAATATTTTATCTTTTCATTGCATAGAGTACATTGAGATGCTTCCAACAGTGTAAGATTTGTAATATTTCGAACCCTGAGTCAAAATATATGTCCTTTCAAAATTTATGTCGGGTCCGTAAAAAAGGGCAGGAGAAAACAGTTTGATAAAATGTGCCTCTTTTTAATATGGGACATGTGGAGGATAGGCGCTCATCTAAGGACCACCTCTATAATTTTCTCTTGGAGTAGCGATGGGCTGACACGTGCCTTCCTCTGCTGGCTTGTTCAATTTTTATGTTTTTGGCTAAGTCCTTTTCTTAGTAGGGTATACCTTTTGACAAGGGACATGCGGCCATCTGGTGCTTGATTGGAAACTTTCTCTCTATTCAATATTTGAATTAGCATCATTTAGAAACTTGATAGCCTCCACTGGCCTGTCTATTCATTGATTTTTCAACCAACTCTGCACCCCCCTTTTTGAAACTGGACACGTGGAGGTAACACGTTTGCTTGAAATCCTGATTCAAAATTTTCCTTTGAAGGAGCGACGAGTTGACACTTGGCAACCTCCGTGGGTCTGTGGAATTTTCGATAGTACCTCTTATCCTTTTTAGATTTTGGGCTACGTGGTGATCTCTCACTCATTTGGGTCTTTAACTTTGGACCAAATCTTGGAAACGCACCAGGCCGATACTTGGCATTCTCCATTTGCACTTTTATACTTAGCCATATTTTAGGCCCGCCCTGTCCCCCTTTGACTTTGTTTGACCATTTCAC
This sequence comes from Taxus chinensis, assembly GCA_019776745.2. Classification (NCBI taxonomy): domain Eukaryota; kingdom Viridiplantae; phylum Streptophyta; class Pinopsida; order Cupressales; family Taxaceae; genus Taxus; species Taxus chinensis. The sequence goes on from CM034147.1 coordinate 239,960,178, forward strand.
CCTATCTCCATTTCATCCTGGGACACGTGTGGATGTAGCACTTATTTGAGCCTCCTTTTATAGATTCAACTTTGCAGAAGTGTCATCAAGACACGTGGCTCTCTCCGTTGTCTCCTCCATACTTAGTTGATTCTTGGACCCTTTGTGAACTATTTTGAGCCCAAAAAACTTTGAAACTTCACCATTTCTTCTGTTTCTTACATCTGGCCTCTTTGAAACTATCTCCTCAATCTTGAACCCTACAATTATGCTTACGAGTCTACCTATAGCCTTTAAAATAGGTTAAAACATGGAAGCATTTTGACAGAGTTGTTTCTTCTCATTTATTCCTATAAAGGGTAAGATTTGATTCTTTTGGGCCTCTTTTTTCCTTTGCCTCATCTTAGAATGCAAGATCATGGGTCTAAATCATTCCCTTCATATTTTCTTTATGTGTGGGGCTTGTTTTGACAAAATTTTCCATGGGGGTGAATTTGGGATAACAATTTGGTGACTCACAGGGACATCTGCCTCCTAGATGAAGAGACCAGTAGCCTTGAAGCATCCATTGGGAATGGAGTCATAATTAATGGCCTGAAACTGATCCTACCTTCAAAATGGACTCCTCAACTACTTGCACTTTCTATGTTCTCCCTATCCCATGAGCCTTCCCGTGTGTCTGCACTCTCAACTTTTATAAGAAAATCTTGAGGCAATGAATTACGAGAGTAGAAAATTGATTCAACATGTGGTTTTCATCTGTCCCTCAAATGGACTATCTTCAAATGACTTTAGTTTCTTTGTATTTGTTTTATTTCCTAATTTACAACTGCTATAGGCAAATATGAGGCTTTCTACCATGAATACTGAAGATCTTGGCCTCATGCCCCTCTGAAGCAGTACAAAACTTATGTACAAAGACCAAATCATGCATGCCTTAAATGAGACGTGAAGAGTGTGCATAAGCACTTATTTCACTACAAAAAAATCTACTCCTACTCCTAAACTAACCAAAGAGAAAGAATGATAAACAAAGACTACCATTGGTAGAGGGAAATAGCTTCCTTTTCTCAAAAATGGCAGCCATGCAAATGATTTGACACTAATTATAGCTACCTACATGAGCAAAAAACTAACTCTAAGCATGTCCTCCACCCAAATCATCAAGGTATCAATATTAATGGAAAATAACTCCTCAAGGTGACCTGCATTGGACTCCTGGAGGTATTGATGGTGACCCTTGGTACTTTGATGCTCATCCTCATGCCTTGAAGTAGGCATGATTGGTTTTTGCTTCTCCATTGGCTCCAATGAAGCTAAGTACCTAATTAGACACGGTCTGATCCTTTGGATGTGCTCATTTTTTTAAATTTTAACTCCAAAAATGGAATCTCCTTTTGGACCTTCTTAGATGGATGGTGTGGAAGCAATAGTGGAACTTTTTTTCTCTTTCTCTTCCTCCTACTGTGAAGAGAATGGAATGTTTAAATCTCCCAAACTTGATTCCAAAGAGCTGTCATAATATGTAGGCTGTTGTAATTGAAATTTGTCCTTCATGCAGCAGGCTCATGTGCTTTGGAGGTGAATGATGAAAGAGAAGACAATAGAAACTCAACAAATTCTTCTCCATCAAAATAGTCCTCCAAATAAGACAAATACATTGCCTCCTTTCTATCCTGCTGCAAATTTTCAACCTCTTTCATGGTGTCTTCTCGATCTGTAATTTTTACACCATGTTTTCCTTCATCTTCCAACATTGAGTTTGAAAGATCAAACTCTTTTTCAGCATTAGAGTTTGAGAGAGATGAGGTGAGAGAAAGAATTGAAGGTTCTTCTATGTCTTGTTTTGTGCTCAAATCTTTTGAGTCTGTATTTTTATCCTTCACAACTAGAAAGCACTTCTCTTCTTTTGGATTTGGAGTAACTTATATTTCCCCTACTGCATGAAGACAATCTTTCCCTTGAGTAACCTCTTCCTCTAGCATGAAGTTTGACAAATCAAAATCTTCAATCTGCTGCTCTAGAGGACTACTTGGGACTGCGAGATATCTTTTAGAGCTTTCCTCCATGATGGATTCATTAACCAAATCAGGCCATTCGAACAAAGCAAGGAATCTCCAATGATTCCTTCTTCTTCTACTACTACAAACTCTAATTTTATTTCTTCCATCTGCTCCTCTTCAATGGGACTTAGAGTTGATTGCTCATCTTCTTCCAAGGTTGGTTGTGCAACTTGAATTGGATCAACACTTTCTATAAATAGAGTTCCAACATCGACACTACATCCTGAGAAAACTAATGACTAATCTTCTTTCTCTTGTTCTTGCTCTCCTACTACTGCAAACTCAACCTCACCACTGGATCTTCAACCTTGACATCCTCTATTGGTTTGAACATCAAAGGGATCTTTGTAAACCCAAATTTGGCAGCCCTACTCTTCAGATTGTCTATAATTTCTTCTCTATTGGGCTTCTCTTCTTGTTTTTCTCCTTGATTGGATTTTTGAGTCTCTTCCCAAGATGGACTTGGAAAAGCAAGAGGAGTGATAGGTTGGTGTTCAACAAGCTTTGCAATTGTTTATGGTGGAGAGGGAGGTGGAACTTCTTGTTTCTTTGGAGGGGAGGATATTTCCTTTGGATCTTGTGGAGGGGATTTGGATTTGGAAGAGAAGAGGGTATAAAAAATGAGATGGGATGGAAGATGAGGGTTTGGAGGGATGAAACTAACACTTGGGGAAGCAACTGAGTGGATTGACTCTTGATCATGCTGAAATGATAAAGCTTAAGGGGAGATAAAAAAGACGAGGTGTTTTTGAATGACTTACCCATTGACAAGGTTGATTCAGACTTTTCTAATATGCTTCTATCTCCTCAATCTATTGTGTGAGTTGGGGCAGCATTCCAATAATGAAGTGCAGCTTCTCCTGAGGGTTTTAGTGTCTTGGAAAAGGTCCTTCCCATGGATATGGCATCCTACAACAAATTCTTAACATCTTCATTTGAGCTATAGCTCTTGACTGAACCATACCAATCTCCATTTTCTGGATCTTTGCTAGCAGACCAACATCTTGCATTTGATTGTCTTGATTTTTTGCATACCCATTCTCTTGTAAATCTCTATACCCAAATTGATTTTGGAAATGTTGCTCATAGGGGTAGACATATTGCTTTTTCCTTTTCTCAAAATGTTGATTTTAAGGAGTTGTAAAACATATTAGAGGTGGATTGCTCTGTTTTTTTAAATGTGAGTCTCGAGAAGGAAATGAAGTCATGATTGCACAACCTCATCGAATGGGAGAAAATGAAGTATATGGAAGAAGAAAATGGATGAAAATGAGTGGAAATGGATGGAAAAGGTTTGTAACTCAGAGAATGGGTTTTTGACCAGATGGAGTCGCCAGTTGTGCAAACTAAAATATCTAATAAGATGGAGATTTACTAGTGCACATAAATCTTGTTACAATGAAGTGGAGACCTCTTAGGTCTCACCAGGCATGCCAAAACTATTAGTGCAAAATCACAACACCCCCAAATGAAATCTATAGATCTTCTTTTCTAAGGAAGGGTCATTTGGTGTGATTTGCATAACATTGGATCATTCCCCAAGCTGTGGTACTTGCAAATGAGAACAATCCTCTAGAGAAGGTGGGTTCATTTTACTAAACTACCTACCACGAGCTATTCTATTGAAGGAGAGCTAATCTAATCCTAATCTAACTATCCAAGAATACTGGGAGAGAAAGAAAATAGGAAAAAATGGAGCCTACACTAAAATGGTGATACACCAAAGAAGAAAAATTACTGATCATCTATCTAGACTACCTGAAATGAAGAGAGATGAGAAATGGAGAGGATGGAACACTACATCATAGGAAAAAGATCAAATTCACACAAAAAAATGTTTCAAACCCATCAAACACAGCTCTCGGATCTGGAAATGAACATCAAACATGCACAGGTACCCTGCAATGAAGAGATGCAAGAAGAAACAACAAAAAAATGAGGAGGGATGGACAAATGCATCACAAAACACATATTTTATTGCTTTAGAGTTTGCACAGAACATAATTTACAAGAAAGAGGCAAAAAATTCCATGTACAGAGTAGAGGGGGAGGTTCGAACTCCATTTTTGACCCTGAGGAAGAAAACAAGAGGAGGTAGAAAAGAAGAATGAACAACCCTTTACAGTGAGTACCGAGCCTATATTTATAGATCCGATACAGGCCGGAGAAAGAGAGAGAAGCGGGAAAAAATATCCCCGATCTCAACCACCGCCATTTAATGTCTCCAATACAATATGTCCCAAATATGTATTGACTACAACAAATCCTTATTCGGTGTCTCAAAGGAGAAAGAAACAGTGGAGGAAAATCAAATCCGATTTGGTTGTTGAAGCAAGAAGATTCTACATTAAATACCAGAAGAAGTTTCTCCATTTTCAACCTAAGATGGCCTACGAAGAAAGATCTTTTATCTTTTCATGGCATAGAGGATGTTGAGATGCTTCCAACGGTGTAAGATTTGCATTATTTCAAGCCTTGAGTCGAAAGATATGCCCTTTCAAAGTTTATGTTGGGTCCATACAAATGGGTGGGAGAAAACAATTTGAAAAAATGGGCCTCTTTTTAATATGGGACATGTGGATGACAGGTGCTTATCTAAGGGCCACCTCTATACTTTTCTATTGGAGTAGTGTGGGGCTAACATGTGGCTTCCTCCACCGGCCTGTTCAATTTCTCTATTTTTGGATAAGTCCTTTGCTTAGCAGGGTATACCTTTTGACCAGGGACACACGGCAGTCTGGCGCTTGTTTGGAAACTTTCTCACTATTTAATCTTTGAATTAGCATCATTTAGACACTTATCAGCCTCGACTAGCCTTTCCATGCATTGACTATTCAACCAACTATGTGCCCCCCTTTTTGAGACTGGACACGTGGAGGCACCGCGCTTGCTTGAAAGCCTGATTCAAAATTTTCCTTTGAAGGATCATTGAGTTAACACTTGGTAGCCTCCATGGGTCTGTGGAATTTTCAATAGTGCCTCTTATCCTTTTTGGATTCTGGGATATGTGGAGAGCTCTCGCTCATTTGGGTCTTCACCTTTGGACCAACTCTTGCAAATTTTCCAGGCTGACACTTGGCACTCTCCGCTTCCACTTCTATACTTAGCCATTTTTTAGGCCCGCCCTGTCCACCTTTGACTTTGTTTGACCATTTGACCCTTTCTCTGTTTTGGCTTGGGACACGTGTAGATGTGGTGCTTGTTTGATCCTCCTTTTATAGATTCAACTTTTGAGAAGTGCCATCAGGACACATGGCTCTCTCTGCTGTCTCCTCCACACTTATTCGATTCTTGGACCCTTTCTGAACTGTTTCGAGCCCGAAAAATTTGAAACTTCACCGTTTCTTCTATTTCTTGCATCTTACTTCTTTGAAAGTATCTCCTCCTTCTCTAACCATGCTATTTTGTTTAATTCCATCTGTAGCATTTAAAATAGGTTAAAACATGGAAATTATTCGATTGAGCCATTTCTTCTTATTTCTTCGTGTAAAGGGTCATATTTTACTCTTTTGGGACTTTATTTTCCTTTGCCTCATCCTGGAATTTGAGCTTGTGGGTCTTAATCATTCCCTTATTTTTTTTTAATGTGTGGGGCTTGTTTTGACCAAATTTTCTAAGGGGGTGAATTTGGGATAACATTATCATTTCAGGAGGGTCAAGGGTCAAGCCCCTCACTTATTACCCCAAATGTTGATTTCCTTTCTCCATCTCATAATATTCCATCGCATCTCAATTCTTCTGCCCTTTTCCCTTCCAAGCAGTCATTCCCTCCAAACAAACAAGAAGTGACACTTTAAAACTGGTTGAATCCCAACCTACCCCTCCTCTTGCATCCCCAAACCCATGTTAGGAAGATGAAAATCAGACAACCAGCCAAGGGAAGCAAGAAGAAGAGCCAAGAAAATAAGAAATGATAAAAATCTTGGTCAACTTGGCTCTCAAATTTGGGATTACAAAGATCTTGTTTATGGTTAAGCTAATGGAGGAGGTAAGAGTTGAAGAGCCAGTGGTTGCCAAGGCTGAGTTTGTAGAAGAAGAAGAACAAGAACAAGAAGGAGAAGATCATAAATCTATTTGCTCTGAATGTGGTGTCCATAATGGCACTTTTTCTAAAGAGGATATTGATCTAATCCAAGCTGCACAATCAGTCATCAAGTAAGTAGAACAATCAGCTCCAAGTCCTATTGAAGAGGAGAAACTGGAAGAGATCGAATTAGAGTTTAAGCCACTTGATGAAGAAAGCATTATTGAAGATTTTTTTATTTCATTTGAAGGGACCTATTTGATTGATGAATCCATGATGAAGGAGAACCATACAATTTAAGAGGCTGCAAGTACAAATCAGGCCACAGAAGAACCTTTTTTTCTTCCTCCCACTTCATCAACTTCAAACTCTAATGTTGAAGAAGATTTTGAGCTTTAAAACTACATGTTTGAAGATGAGGGGAACCATGGTGAGAGAGTTTCAGATCAGGAGGACACCATGGAGGAGGTCCATCACATGCAGCAAGACAACAAGGAGGTAAATTATCTGTCTAACTTAGAGCATTGATTTGATGGAGAGGAGCCCATGGAGATCACATCATTTTCTACTCTGTTATCCACCTTCCAAGCACATGATATTGCTTCCATGAAGGAGAGAATTCAAAGACAATAACCTGCAATTCATAACAGCCCTTTACAACCAAGGTTGGAAGATATGAATCTTCCAGTTTCTTCATAGCAGAAGGAAGGGAAAGAGCAAAAGGATGTAATCATCTCTTCCACACCATCCACCTAGGAAGGTCAACAAGAATACTCCATTTTTGGAGTTGAATTTTAGAATAATTGGCACATTCATCAAATCAAGTCTTTCCTAATCAGGGACATGGCTTCATTGGATCCAAGGGGGAAGCCACAACGAGTCATGCTTGCTTCTAAGCATGAGGATGAGTATCAAAGTACCAAGGATCAACTTCAATGCCTCTTCAATCCAAATAAAGAGCAACTAAAAGAAGAATTTTTCTTGTTTCTAGTTGACACCTTAATGATTTGGGTGGAGGATCGGCTTATAGTAAGTTTTTCACTCATACAAGCAGCCATATTCAGTATCAAATCATTTGCATGGATTCCCTTTTTGAGAAAGGGAAGCTACTTCTCCCTGCCAATTGCAAGATTTGTTTGAGCTCCCTTTTGCTCTCAGTTGCCATAGAATAGGTAGGTTTTCTTTTAACAGAAGAAGTGCTTGTGCACACTCTATATATCCCACTTGGGGTGTGTATGATTTCTAGTTTTGTACATAGTGTGTTGTGGTGTTTTGTTGCTCATGCACAATGCATTTGAAATGGTGTTTGGTGAGATCAACTCCAGTTTAAGTGGTGTTCCAAGTGGCTCAAGGATAAAAATTCAGAGTTAAAAAATCAGTATCATGTTATCATTCATGAATCCATTCCTAATGGATGCTTCAAGGAAACTGATCATTTCACCTAACAAGCGGGTGATCCCCATAAGTCACCAAATTGTTGAACAAAATAATCTCACACTTATTTTTGGGTCAACTAACACAATTTTTCCCATCTTTTGCTTCAATCTAGATTTTTATATATTTTAAGCAATTAAGGTCCCCTGAAAGTATTTCCATCAAAAAAAAAATTTCTTCCCCTCTCCATAAATATAAATAAGTCCTAACTCCTCATATTTTGCAAGTTATGGGATGACGTGCCTTGGAAGGATTTTTTGCCAAAAGCGGGACGACAGGGTTGGGGAAGACTTTTTACCAAAGAGGAAGATTGCAGAATGGAGGTAGATATCTTGGCACTTTACACTTTCTCAAAAAATCACAGTTTACAATTTCGGGTCCACAAGCTCGAGGAGGATCTTTACGTCAAATGAATAAAAAATGTTTAGGGCCCGCAAAGGGACACATGGCCATGTTTCAAGTCAAAGCGGGAAGGTGGGTCGACGGAGGAAATTTGAATTATTTGCTTTCATTTTGAAAAGGAATAAAGTATATAAGTAATTCACACCTCATCAAACGCCTAGAGAAGCCAGGTGTTAGGCCTTTGTCAACTGTGGGGAAGTGGGCCATCGGGGAAACTTTGGAAATTTTGCAACTTTTGTAAATAGCGCAATTCCAATTTTGGGCCACTAGAGGCTTTTAGGAAAAAGTGAATTTCAGGCCTGCGGGGCTACAGGAGGTTTTTTATAATTTTGCATTTTTTACGCAAAAGGTGCCAAAGTGAATTTCAGGGCCGCGGATCCATTTTGCAAAACCGATTTTTTGCGATTTTTGTACAGATTCGATTCAAATATTCAAATGCACATAACTTTTGAACCAATGCTTGAAATTTAATAAATTTTATACCATTTGAAATATCTCAACCATCTCTACACCATGGAATCCTTAAACTAAAATTTTGACAAGGATAGGTGGGTGAAAAGTATGAAAACGTCTTTCATGCCATTAATGTATGATCTGTCACTTCAACTTGACCAGACTTGATTTGATCCACTGTTCTTACTTCTTCAACACACCAAACAGACATGGGGAACAATAATTTATAGATTATAGGTGTATTTGCAGGGCATTGATGGTTAGTGGTTGAGATTCTAGAGCAGAGTTTGAGTTTTCTTCTTTCTCTCTTGCCTCGACATTATATATATTGTAAGCACTTCTCATTTGAGAAGGAGAGACATTCTTGGTGTGGGGAAACTCTGTCAAATTTTTTTCCCGACTCCATTTGAGATATAAGTGTTCTCCTATGCCTAGAAAGTGTATTTATGCCTCTGATCAGAAATGTAATGGTCTGTGCACCTTCTAGAGCAATAAACTCATGTTTTTGTGGTGTTCTTCAACACTTTCTCATGTTTTATTGTTTCTTTGTGCCTCTCCCTTTCAAATCTATTTTCTCTGCATGTATGTCACATTTACAGGTGTAATATGTCGTGTTTCATGGAGTTTTGATGGTGGATTAAGATCTGGGTATGTGTCACTTCTGTCTGGCCTCCATCATCTCCTTTTTTCCATGTTTCGTCCTCCCTCAGCAAAGTATCTCGTCTCTTTCCTTTTTTGGTGTATCAACGCTTTAGTGTAGGATCTCTTTCACTCTCTCTTTCTCTCTAGTTCCTTGGAATAGTTAGATTATGATAGGTTAGCTTTGTCTGCATTAGAGTAGATTATGGTAGGTAGTTTAGGAATAAGAACCAACATTAGTTATCAATTTTGAAGATACAAATTGTAATGCCCTTTCCTCTTAAACACTAAATGAACCATGTTATCAATTTTGAATTGATTATAATCTCAAACCTTGTTATTGTATTCCAATTAGCATACAAATAAAATGTGTAGGACATCATGATTACAATATTATTTTGGTTATGATTTTGGCTGTATGGTTGTATTGTTGACTTGAGGGTAATTGAAGGATATGATGATGATCTAGAATGGTTGCCTTGTTATAAATTAATTGTGATGTCATTACTCTTCGATATTGCCTCACTGTATTTGATTTATCTTTATGACTGGACACATAGGCATTATTGCACATTATACCTACAAACAATAATAGACGAACAACACTAAATCATTATGGTATGGGAATCAAAGGATAGACATTAATGTAACTGAAATAATTAACTATTTATAGGCATTCCGTATGAAATAAAATGATGTGTTTTCAGCTTGGATATATATTGATATTTTGAATTTTCTTTAGATTGAATTTTTTTTATTGATAAGATTTTGGAAAAGGCCCCAAACGCCATTACAAATGATAGTCGTGAAAACGTACAAAAATCAAACAAACCAAAGAGGAATTGGATTCTAACAACCCCACACTGAATCCAAAAGATCAAAAAATACAAAACTCAGGAGGTAGCCCGAGATCCACTCCGAGTTAAAGAACGAGAAATGTTTTTAGCATGCACTGAGGTCCAACCATCATCAATAAAGGCTTCCCTCTGCCCAACACAATTTTCATGAAGCAAAATTGAATTTCCTAAATCAATGAATAATTCCATAGCCGTATTATTTGAAGTATCTTTATTCACCCACAAATCCTGCAAATTTCCTTGTGAACCGGGATTATCAGCAATCAATGCATTATTTACATGATTTTTTAATTTTTTAATCTCCCTCCTATCAAACCGATTCAGCCGGTCACCTTTACTTATTCCAAAATCCTCCTTCACAACGAACTTTATTTCTTTTCCAATGCTAATAGGCTCAGCCATATTTGGAACAAAATCAACATCCTCACTTTGAATTGTTGCAGCATCTGATTCGTCCTCCTTTAGATCTTCCAATTCATCATTCTCTAAACTAAGTTTGTCATCCTCACAAAAAACTAGCGGGTCATCTCTGATTTCTCGACATTTGGAGCAAAAAATCCTTGAGCCCTTTACTTCGATCTCCTATTCCCAAATGCCTTCTGGGTAATTCAAACATATTTTTTTTGTGAAATTTTTTTTCACTTGGGATAGAAACACAAAATCATGTAAAAACTAATCTAGATCGATCCCGCATCACTAGATCAATAGAAATCAAAGTACCCATTGATCAAGCTATTTCGAAAAAAAATCAACCTCCCATAACTCCAAAGGAAGGTCCATGAGATGAATCAAAACAGGGAGAGATTTAAAAACTACTTTTTGTGACAAACATGGTTCCCAATAATGAACACTCAAATAAGCATTTCTGAAGAATGATGGAACTTCATAAAACACATTTAGACTATGATGGTTATTTTGGAGACAAAATAAAAAACCTTCTTTATCTAGAGCTCTAACATCTACCATGCATGCCCATTTCATTTTACACCAAACTCTAACAAGATCAATGTTTAATATTTGCCAAACAAACCTTCCAATGAGTGCAAACTTTAATCTTGTCTTGGCCTTATCTATAACACATCCTGGAATTTCCAGATGTGGATCACCATTCTTCCATGAAGGAGAAATCTTAATAGACTCTCTAGTATCCTCACCAAACAATCTTGCAACCCATTTCTCCTTCTCTCGATCCATTAACAAGAGGGTAAACTTTGGATGGTAAATGTTATTATTATACCAAACCTATGAGTTGTAGTGGTGGAGGAACATTTTCTTAAAGTGGGACATGGGAGTGGGCTTGGGTGCTTAATTTCCACTAAGATATCCACATTCAAAGTGCCCCGCTATGTTCTGTTTGGTTCACATGGAGAAGTTCAACCCCTACTTAAAGGTGTCCCCAAGGCCACTTATTGAAAGTATCCAATGAAATCAATGGGCATTATGATTTTATTATGATGTTCAAAGTTATTTTGTGATTTCTTCAATATTGAATAATTGGTGAAATTGTGAATGAGTGAAAGTATTGCTTGAATTAGATTATTCAGTATGTTTATGATCTTAGTTGCAAATTTATGTAAGACTATAATGGAAATGTTGAAAATTGGAATACTTGTTGAATTACTTGGTCTTAGCAAGAGTAGTTATAATATTTGATGTTGAAATTGATATGTAGATATAAGCATTTTATTAGTTCAACATCGTTAATATGGCCATGAGGCTAGAGGGGTATTGTGTGATTTTCTAGGTAATTATATCACAACAATAAACTACAGGGGATAGGAGACCAACAACGAAGGAATGTGGGGTATTGACAACTAGTCACCATGGCAACTTGTGTAATGTTGTTTTTTTAATTTGTTGTTAGGGGGTCCCCATGGGGGGGGGACCTCCAATTGTGACCAAGGGTTTGTGTGTAATTGTTTTCTTTTCTTTTATTTAATTTTGGAGTATGTGATTTAATTTGTGGTGTCGTTCGCTTTTATCATTATTGACTAATGTGTCTTAATTAATTGAATTAATCATGTTAGTAAGCTAATTATGTGATGTGACAAAAAGGAGTCATTTATTATAGTAGTTGGTTCTTTTGTTTATATTTGAGTATATGTGATCTTGAGTGTTGTACACTCTACCCTAGATGGGAAATTCGGATTTGGGCTTAAGGGAAATTTTTGGAGGCTTGTGGGATAAGTTAAACTTGTCCCACACCTCTTAATTTCTTATGCCAACCCTACCTATAGGTTTGGGGGTAAAAATTAGACCCCATTATGTGTTTTGTAAGTCAATAGGTGAGATTTAATTGCACTTTCTTACATGGGTTTTAAATTTTGTCCTTAGGGGGTGTGTGTAAGAGGTATGTCATTGCTCTCAACCACACATTTATTGTGCATTGGGGTTGAGGTTTGACTTGTAATGTGGAGTTGAGAATGAGTGATGTAGCATCCTACATGGAGCCACCTCACCCTCCTCTTTCCTACATGGATCATTTTTAATTGTTTCTTTGGGGGTTACTTGCTCATTTTTTTGGGAATGCTTGTAATTTTAGAGAGCTTGTTTGACAATGGTGAATGGAGCTAGGATCTTGGAAGGCTTGGAACTTGTTGTGTATTTATACTCTTCATTTTTAACTTAGATGTTTATCCTTATTTGTACCTTCATATTTGTTTGTGCTCATATGTGTAATTGATGATTGTTATATTGTTTATGATTGCGGGAAATAGATGTGATCCTTAGGTTGTGGGAGAAATGGAAATGGGGGTAAAACTTGAGGGAGGCATAAGATAAATGTTATTGGGTATTTTTAGGAGGGAGCTGGGTTTGGATGTCCACCTTTTTGATAAATATGATTTGTGTTTCTCTTTTTATTTTCTTGAGGGAGGCATAACAATCGTGTATCTTCTTTGAGGGAGGCATAATAGTGTTGTGTGTATTGTGATGGAGTTTTTGGAGGTGCATAGGTGGACACCTAATCCCTTGGGAGGCATAAGAAGAACCCCCATGTTCCTTTCTCCTCCATGGATTCAGTATGAAGCCTTTGTGTTTTGTTATTTGTTGGTTTGTTGTAAAATTGGTATTGAGTATTTAATTGATTTTCTTGATAGAATGTGTATGTGGAAGTCATTTTTGAGTTTCCATGGTTGTCTAAATAACCCTCATTTATTCTTTGTTGGGGATCGGGGGCCAATGAGGAAGAAGGCTTCTCTCCCTCATTGGATATTTGGTTGGGTGGAGAGTGTTGCCTACTCCCCCATTTTTTTGTGTGCATAACTTGATGAAGATCGTGAACTCAATGGATGAAATTCTCTTATCGAAGAGAAGTTATGCTACTATGATTATACAATGGTCAACTTAATGGATGAAATGCTCTTATGGGGAGTTGTAGCTCTTGCTACTATGATTCTACAACTTGTAAAGGGTGCCGATATTATATTGGATGTAATTTTATTCATTGGACCCTTGTAAATTGTTTATTGTGATTTACATTACTTCATATGGATGTGGAATTTGAAATGGTTTTGAAATCGAAAGAATAATATTTCTCAAATCTAAGGTTTTCTTGGGAAGTTGTAGGGTTTTCTTGTGAAGTAAATGGGAGGCTCTTGCTTTTTGGATAAGTTGTTCTCATGAAAGAGGGATAAATTTCATTCATTTATGTCTCTTTTTCGCATACTTAAATGACTATGTTAGAAGAAATTTTGGACAAACTTATATCCCAATGTTAGTTTGTTGTAAAGGAAACTTTCTTCAAATGCCTTCATTTTTAAATTGAAGTAAAAACTATTAACATTTCTATATCGTTATAGTTCTACACAAATAAATATGAAAGAGATTATTTATTCAAATCTCATTTAAGCACAAATTTTGGCAATACTAAGCCCATCTAAGTGTACTATATTTTAATCTTTACAAAACTCTAATTTCAACATTTATTCTTCAAAAAAAAAAATTGCAACCCCTATTGTGTTGTGAAACTAAATTAATAAATAAATACATATTATTAATATTAAACAACCATATATTAATAATATATGTTTATCATTTTCACAATTCCTAATCTCATTAAACGAACATCGTTACTTAAATGTCATTAGTAAATGTTAATACTTACTTTTAGTGATATATATAGACACACACACACACACACACACACACACACACACACACACACACACACACATTATAGTATATATGTATTAATAAATATTAGTAGTATAAAAAAAGGTATCTTAAAATACCTAGTGTTTAGGTTGTTTTATTAGATAATAATAAAAAGAAAAACAATTATTTGTGATGTGGCCATAGTAGGCCGGGACTTGTGAGGGTTTTATTTGTTAAAAAGGTTATGGGGAGGGGTGCCGACCCCATCCCCAACCCTTATATTACATAAGGGGTTGTGGTGAGGTTGTTGTCCCTCCCTCCAACACTATAATCCCAACTAAATCAAAGCATGTTACTTGATAAACAAGCGACCACTGTTATTTATGCGGCCTTTCCTTTTTACTGTCAGCCTGTGCTGAGCTTTCCATGGCTATGAATATATTTACACACACACACACAAATAATGCACTCATATACTTTTGTTATTAAAAAAATACAATAACATATATAACATCTGTATTTTTATCAAAACATATATGTGGGGGTTTTGGGTTTTACCCAAATGGGTATGCACAAAAATTATACACATTGAACCTACGAGTAAAATAATTTTAATAAACAAATACAAAATAGAAAACAATACTAACAAAGGGGAAATGAATAGATCCATGTCTTACGCATAAAATTTAATCAAGAAAAGCTTCCATTTATCTAATGGCCTCCATGGTTTCATCTTCTCCTCCCATATTTCTTAACCTACAAGTCAAAAAAAAGGAAATGACAAATTAGGTTTAGGAAAGGAATATATGAGAACCCATAAGGATATCTAGGGTTATTTTTATATAACCTAAATCTAAGGGCTGAGAAAGATTAGATGTAAGGGTATAGGATGAACCCTACATCACTTAAGTGATGGGGTGTTTAAGTGGGAATGTTTTAAATAAAAATGTGTGTGTGTAATGTTAAATGGGGACTAAGGGGTTAGCACCCAAGTTGTGCACACTGTGGACACTTTAAGAATTAAACCATATTAATATGCATTTATTTGAGACTAGGAGATCATTGGTCTTGCCTAATTAACATTTTAAATTTAATTAGGGGCCTTTAAATAAATTAGATTTAGTAAGACCTTAATGGAGTTAAATAACAAAGTGTAAAGCTGGATTAATATTGAATTAATCAGCGAAAATTTATAGGAGAAATTAAATCAAAATAATTTAATAGGGTTGGGTCAATAGGAACTAATTAATATTTTAGTCCTGACTACCATATAATAGTTTAAAATTTTATAATCTAGATTTAATTAAAATCCTAGCTAAGGCCTTGTAACCTTTAAAAAAATAATAATTATTCCATAATTTTCATGGTTTTCTATCATGTTCATCTTGGGTTTGAGTTGGGAGGATGTGGGCATTACACTTGGTATCAGAGCAAGGTTTCAATGCTTGGACCCTGGGCCAACTTTGGAACCTAAAAACCAGTTAGCAAAAACTTGAACCACATTGACTAAAATAACAATAAATTAGTAAATTTGTTTTGGATAGTTGTACTCACCTAGTGGCATTTATTTTGAAATCGATTAACTGAAAAATGTTGAATAATATTTATATTCTTGTGAACTTTTGGTGTATCAAGAACTTGATTCTTATTTGAAAATATGTTGTTTGATGAGTCCTAACTCTTTCTTTAGTCATATGGTGCGATAAACCCATTGAGGTTCTTCCTTGTTGGAATGATAAATTCTATGGTGTGATTCTTGTGGTTTAGCATTAGTGGTTATGTCCAGGGGTTAGACATAGTAAATTAGAAGTTGCTTAGTCACCTAAATCTCCCCTTTTTCCTTCATTGGTTAGACGAGTTAGTTTTTGTTGTGACTTTGGTGACTTAATCCATGTATGAGTGAGTGGATATTAGGTCTTGGTGTCGCATTCGACCCAATTTTTCATATGCATTATTAGAACTGAGCTCGAGGTATAGTACCCCTACCAGCATCTGTGAAGGGCTGCGAAGTGAATGTGATGTTGACTTTCTGTATTTTACATTTGTAATCTTGTGTTATTTTATCAAGGACCACCATATTATTTATGATTTGATTGATGAGCTCTAAGGCTATTTTAGTTATTTACATTTTGCCATATTTTTAGGGATTGCAATGCGGCTACTTAGCCATTTCCCTTGATTGTTGATATTCTTGGATTTTATTTTCATTGGAGACTCGGAGCTTGTTTACCTTGTTAGATACTTAGCTAAATGTTATGTGATTCTTTCTTGCATGTTGATGAGCTGGTTCTATGCTATTTGTATTGTCACATTTCATCGTATGGGTGTACACACTAGGTTCCTTGAATTTCTTCTTAGGTGCTTTAGGTTATGCCTTGGTTTTGGAAGAACATAACCTTGAGTATGTCTAGGATCTTAGAGTGAATATTTTGTTACTCAACCTTGCTAGAAAAATATTTTTTTGTGTCGTGCAGTCTAGTTAGTAGCTTGATAGAAGTGGTGGTGATTCTCTTCCAATCTGGTAAGAGCTTTGATCCTCATCAGAATACATGTGTTTGATTTTGGGCTTATGGGTTATGTTAGGATTGGGTTGGCTCTTGGTTGACTGTAGAATTTAGTGGATAAGTGTTTTTTTTCTTATGATGTCCCATTGATAGAATGCTAGGTTTTATCTTGGTTTCCTTATTTCATTATAGAAAGTATGGAGTGGTGGATTGTATGTATCTTAGTAATTATGGTTAGATGTAAGCCCATTCATGCAATGTTCTTAATTAAGTATAATTGTTTTGCTCTTGATGAACCATAAATAAGTCTACCCTTGCCTTAAATTTTTAAATTTCTATGATTACCATTGTATAACCTATTAATCATTGGGTTACATGTAGACTCTTATGGATGTATAAGGGTCTTTTGGACCTTCTTTTTAGATATTTTAGTTTTGTAGATCTTAATATTTTAATCTCGGTTGTGCTTATGTTGTGTCCCTTCTTTTAAAAACTATAACTCTTGGTCATAAAGTCCATGTTTAAGTAGAATAATTAATTTTCCTCGTACATTTGATGTCTTCTAATGGGAAATGTGGTGTCTTTAGAGTAAAATGTTCCTTGTCATCTTGTTTCTTGGTTGGTGGTATCTTGTGGAAATATGAGTGTGGATTGAAACAAAAAAGGCTTTCCTTGTCTTCTTATGTGAAAAAAACTTGAGACTAAAAAACAAAACAATTGTTTTCCTTCCCAAACTAAACTAAACCTCTTTACTTC
Organism: Taxus chinensis; assembly: GCA_019776745.2. Classification (NCBI taxonomy): domain Eukaryota; kingdom Viridiplantae; phylum Streptophyta; class Pinopsida; order Cupressales; family Taxaceae; genus Taxus; species Taxus chinensis. Next base: position 239,977,384 of record CM034147.1, read on the forward strand.
GTAAAAGTAAATATGCCTCTTTAATGGTTCTTTTCTTCATAACTTCTTTTGAGACTTGTGGAGACCGACTTGGAGTGTTTAGTGATGCTTCTAATTCTTTGATAAACCCTTGAAATCTTCGGGTGGCACATGTTGGTTGATTGATTCCTAGTTCTTATAAAATAAATGATGTGTTTGTTAGGTTAGATGTTATCTTCTTCTTTTACAATTAAAAATGTGAGATGTTGATTTATCTCTTATTCCCATAAATGTAATAATGGGATATGTTGGCCTCTTCCTTCTCATTAAAATCTATTTGGTAAAATGATTAATTAATCATTATAAAACCCTAATTGAGGGGCTTGGACTTTAAACTTAACAAGTAAATTGGGACATTAAGAAAAAGAAAAATGGTTCCTTGCTATAATCTTCGTAGATTAATAGAAGGAATAAAACTATGTCAAAATAAAAACTAAAACCTTATCCATTTACCTTCCCTAGAAGTGAAATAAATAATTTTGCCACCTTTACAAAAAGATGAAATGCCATGCCAACATTGGTGGTGCTCTTTAATGATGCAAATATGTGATATCATAATACAAGAAAGATTTTAATTAATAAAACTTGTAATAAATGTGCTTAACAAGCAAAACTATAACTTTTGACTTAATAGTTGGTTTATATAATGAGTAAAATGTATGTGTATTGAGTTCAATGTATAATTAAACCTTTAGTTGTGCCACCTACCCGGAATTGTGAAACACCTTGTTGATAGTGATATGTTCTAGTTTCGTCATACCCCCCTTGTTAATAGATGTATGTGTTTTCCCCTTGTAGGAGTTTTAGGTTTTTGTACCCTTATTGCCTCATGGCTTGACCAGTTTGAGTTGTGGCGTTTTGGAGCAAGTCTTGCTTCTTGTTTTAATAAAATCCACCTTCTTGTGTGCTAATTTAGTCCTTGGTGACCTAGGTTATTTGTAATTTTAAGGCAACATATGTTAAGGATATGATTTTTTTTAGAAGTTCTTTGTTCTCCTCTTTGGAAACCCTATTGATGTTTTTTCCCTTTTGTCCTTAGGAAAGGTAAGTACACATTATTTTTAGAAGTAGTTACTCAAGTATTGGTATGATATGCTAGTAGATTATTGTTGGAACTTCTGTTATACCTAATTTTATCTCCTAGCTCTCTCAAGTATATTTTGTGTTACCAATTTACACATGTGCGCTCCTTATGATTGTTTGAGATTCGGAAGGATTTAAAATAATTAAATTCTATTATGTTATATAGAGTGATTAGTGCCTCTTATGTTAATATGTTAGTCTGTGCGAGGATTGTCTCCTAAGTTGAACATTATCTAAGTGTTTAAAATTTCTAAAATATGGTTAGTTTGGTGTGTTCAATTATGAGTGTAAATCCAAGTTATAGAAAATCTTGTGGTGAAGGCCTTATTCAGTTTTATCATGAAAAGTAAATTGAACCATTTTGAGTTATAAAAACACTTTCTTTGAATATTCACAAGAATGCAAACATTTTGCTATTTTAGGCATCTTCCTTGTTAAACCCCCATCTTGTGTATTCTCCAATTTTAGAGACCTTTGATTATACGTGTTTCCTCACACCAATTGATGGTCATGGTTGATTTTTGATAGCCTTGTCTTAATAACGAAATTTGAAGCATACCGCAACCTTTTGGAAGCCTTGACTTTTGTTATTGTTGTATGTTGGATCCATGGGAGACTATGTGGTCATCCTCAATTCACATAATTACACCTGTTATTATTTTACTTAGGTTGTTCTTCTTGAGACTCCTTTTATGATTTCGTGTTTTGATGCTATGTGTTGTAGCTTTGTTGATAACATTGGGTTACTGTTATCTTTAGATCATAGTACTCTATGGTTTGCACAAGTGTGTGTTCCTGATCTCAAATTGTGATTGGATAACATGGGTACTATCTCCAAGTTGTGGGACTTGATACTTGATATAGACCTCAAATGACAGTTGGATCTTTCTCCTAGACTACCTGCAACAATATACTCTAATGCAGGAAAAACTATCTAATACTAATCTAACTTTCCAAGGGACCAGAGAGAGATAGTTCATGAAAAAAAATCCTACACTGAAGTGGTGATACACCAGAAAAGGAGAATGTGAGAGTAGTCTTCCAATGTGTGGAAAGTAGAAGAAAAGTGCATACTAGAAGCGGTCATAACAGTTCTCCACAATCTAACAACTACTTTCACAACAATATTTCATGCACACAAAATGATAATAAATCCCTACAACAACATAAGATAGACACAACAGATATTTAATGAGATTGGAGGGGCAAGAGGAATGCAAACAAACAAAGAAGGGGAAGAGAAATCCACAAACTTGTATCTATTGCTTTCATTCATATGGATAGTTCAATCTATTATAAAATAACGCCCTAGATCACAATGCAAGGAGTCCACTATAAGGGCCTACAACACATTGTATTCACAAAACAATTTTGATAGAGTTTTGCTACTCAAAAACTATCTATTTACAATGAGCCCAACACTCCAATTTATAGAAATTTGATAAGAGAGGGAGAGGGGGAAAATGAAAATCCCAAAAATTGTCCTTCAACCACTTGCAAGATGTCATAAATAGATTTAAATGATGGTATGTTGCTTTAAAAATGCCCCCCATACCATTTCAACTTGCAGCAGTGAGAAATGTCAGCCCATGCTTCATTGAATGTGTCCAAACTATCGAATAAAATCAATATTCTTAACTGGGAAAGTTTTCTAAAAAAATCCATTTATTACAAATTAAATTATGTATATCTCAATTTCTATGAATTGGGCTCAGAAACATGATTCTAAGGGTACCACTTTTTTGCGTTTTTGTTGAGAATTGCAAAAGCTATGGCCTTCTGAGTGTAGGCGGCTATTTTAGGTTTGCCAGGAATTTCTGTCATTTAATGAGACCAGGCTTTAAATTTATCATAGCTAGAGATTTTTCCTTTATTTTCACATAGAATTGTACTCATTCTAGAAATTCAAATTTTAGGAAAATCGGAGCTCGGGGTGAAAATTTATCACCGTTTGCAACAGTGGGATGGGTGCCACGAACAAAACCCATTTTCCTTTGTATGCGGGTATTTCCCTGAAGATCAAGAGCCTTGGTGTCCCATTATTGACGGTATGTGAGAAACTGGGCCCAAAAACCTCCTCTTTTTGGCATTACCACTTGTTTTCGATCATTTTGATTCTTTTGATGTCCCAGTCACATCACTTAGTTGACCGGGCTATGTAGTTGGGTAGAGGACCTCTGCTGCCCCCATACCCCTGAAAAGTTGTTTATTGCATAAATCTGGCTCCCATTTCAAAGCCCGTGCATCCCAGTGTCCCAACTGGCATTTTACAAAATGGGAAACATTTGGCTCTATCCTGACTTTCAGATTTAATCCAGTGTGGCAATCTCAGCCTTGCAACCTCTGAAATCCTGTCCCGATTCTCGAATTATCTGGTTGAAAAAAGTCTGATTTTGCTGAATCCCACTGTCTTCAAACTTTTCAATGATGCAAATCTTGCCAGCGGTCCCTAATGACCATGTCCGGCCTGGGGATGTTAACTCTGAAATCTAAGAGTTTGAAACTTTCAAACTTTCAGCCATGCAGAATTTCAAAGGTTGAGTTGTGTTTGCGTGCGTTCTGGGGCTTGAAAATTTCAAAACTTTGAACCGCAATAAGTAGCTGAAAGCCAAAATTTTGGATTTTGTCAATTTCATACTAGCACCATAACTTTGACATTTTCTTATCTTTAGGGAAGTTAGATTATCGCCTTGAGAGTACATCTAAAAACTCCGAAGTTTGCCTTAAACCAATGAAACTCACTGAAGTCTGAAGAAATGTTACAGACTTCATAATTTTGAGGATTTAGACTTTTTTTTTGTTCATACGCAATTACTCTATAGAATTGAAATGCTTACAACCATCGCTTGAAGAAATTTTAAGCACTATTCTAGACTTTCTTATCCTTGATTAAATAGCATTGGACAAAACTTGCTGCTCTGTAGACCCACTCATTATTCAAAGTAAAAAAATTTCCACCAAAGTGTGATCCTATTTCTTTTGCATTGTTTCATGACCTCTTTCTCTTGACTTTGAGGAATTTCAGATCTATGAGGAGGGGAATGTAATTCTGAACTTCCTCTTATAACTCTAATGTCTATGAGTCGTGTTATCTATTTTACAACTTGATTATAATCTCAATTGCTACTGAATTCTAGTTAGCATACAAATAAAATGCAAGTTGGACATCAGATAAACTATTTTGTTTTGGTCCTATGATTTTGAAGGTCATGGTTTTATTGTGAATTTTGAGGGGAATTTAAGGATATGATGATGATCTAGAATGGTTTCCTTGTTATAAATTAATTGTGATGTCATTACTCTTCGATATTTCCTTATTGTACTTGATTTATCTATGTGACTGGACACATAGACATTATTTCACATTGTACCTACAAATATTAATAGATGAACAACATTAACTCATTGTGGTATCAGAATCAAAGGATATACATTACTATAACTGAACTGATTAACTATTGATATACATTCCGTATGAAATACAATGATGTGTTGTCAGCTTCAATATATATTGATATTTTGAATTTTCTTTGTATTGATTTTATTATGATGTACAAAGTTATTTTGTCATTTCTTTGATATTGGAGAATTGTCAAAATTGTGATCGAGTGAAAGTATTACTTAAATTACATAATTCAGTTGGTTTAAGATCTTAGTTGCAAACTGATGTATGAGTAGAATTGAAATGTTGAAAATTGGAATAATTGTTGAATTATTTGGTCTTAGAAATAGTGGTTATGATATTTTATGTTGAAATTGATATGTAGATATAAGCATTTTATTAGTTCAACATCGTTAATATGGCCATGAGGCTAGAGGGGTATTGTGTGATTTTGCAGGTAATTATATCACAACAATAAACTACGAGGGATAGGAGACCAATAATGAAGGAATGTGGAGTATGGGAAATTGGTCACCATGGAAACTTGTATAATGTTGTTGTTTGTTATTTGTTGTTAGGGGGTCTCCATGGGGGGGATGACATCTAATTGTGACCAAGGGTTTGTGTCTAGTTCTTTTCTTTTCTTTTATTTAATTTTGGAGTATGTGATTTAATTAGCGATGTAATTCCCTTTTATCATTATTGACTAATGTGTCTTATTTAAGTGAACTAATCATATTAGTAGGCTAATTATTGGATGTGACAAAAATGAGTCATTTATTAGAGTAATTGGCTCTTTGATTCTTGTGTTTTTAGCTGAGTATATGTGATCTTAAGTATTGTATACTCTACCCTACTTGGGGAAATTCATATTTGGGCTTAACAGTGCTATTTTTGGAGGCTTGTGGGACAAGTTAAACTTGTCCCACACCTCTTAATTTCTTATACCAACCCTACCTATGGATTGGGGGGTCAAAATTAAACCCCATTATGTGTTTTTAAAGGTAAAAGGTGAGATCCAATTGCACTTTCTTACATGGGTTTTAAATTTTGTCCTTAGGGGGTGTGGGTTGGAGTTGTGTGTGTAAGAGGTATGTCAATCCTATCAACCACCCATTTATTGTGCATTGGGTTTGAGGTTTGACATTTGATGTGGAGTTGAGGATGAGTGATGTGGCATCCTACATGAAGCCACCTCACCCTCCTCTTTCCTTTTTCTATATATGCATGTTTAGTTGCTTGTTAGGGGGTTACTTGCTCATTTTTTTGTGAATGCTTCTAATTTTAGACAACTTGCTTCAGAATGGTGAATGGAGCTTGGATTGGATGGTGTTTTCCTAGGATCTTAGAAGGCTTGGAACTTGTTGTGTATTGATACTCTTCATTTTTAAGGTAAATCTTCACCCTTGTTTTTACCTTGCTATTGTTTTGTGCTCATATGTGTAGTTGATGATTGTCATATTACTTATGATTGTGGGAAATATATTTGATCCTTAGGTTGTGGGAGAAATTGTAATGGGGGTAAAACTTGAGGGAGACATAAGAGATTTGTTATTGGGTATTTTATGAGGGAGTTGGGTTGGGATTTCCACCTTGTTGATAAATATGATTTTTTTTTACCTTGTTATTGTAGTGCCATCAAATTTTTTTTCCATATTTAAAGAAAACACACTAAAAATTTCAGATTTAATATGTATTGCATAACTATATATTGTAGATTTCAAATCCAAAAAATCATTTCAAATGAAGACAAGTAAAATAAAGAACTCATGATATTATATTGTAATCTTTCTTTATTTTTTTTAATTAAAATAGAGAAAGGTTACCCGACAAAAGAGACATGCTATTACAAGACTTTCAAATCACAATAGGATAAGTTTACAAGATGAGGCTATCCAAAATCAACCATATAACATAGTTACAATCAGGTATAATATTTACAATGATTTTGAGGGTAAAAGAGACAAATTCACCACTCCAACTAAAACTTCATCCTTGAGTCTCTACCTTGAGTGTTCTTCTAAGAGTGTTGAATCAAGAGATATGGCTTGTCTACCACCCAACCAATAGGCATCATCACATGACTTTCCATGGTTGGAAGCCATACTAGCCTTCCCTAGGCCCATGGGAGAGAGGAACAAACTACCACAATGTGCAAAAGTACAAAGGGGATAAAACACAACAAGAAAAACATAAGACCATTTAACCACTTAGACATACTATGCATGATAAAGCAACAACATGAGGATAACAAGGTCAACCTCACAAGGGAGAAGAGAAGAAGTAGGATGCCCAAATCAAAGGTGTCAAACCATAGGAGTACCAACAAAACATGCTTACAAAACTCCTTATATACCTCATAATCATTCATCCTACTTATTCCTCATTTATGACATAGAAATCCTTCTTGGGAGGATTTTCAAACCCAAAAGGGTTTCCTCACCATGAATGGGAAAAGGTTCAAGCCATATGAGCCTTTCTCCCACCTCAAACCATATTACGGGATGAGAAGGGACCTTCATGGCTTGACCAAAAAACCATGAGGTTTGAGAGGGAAATCCCTCTCTCTTCCCCTACAATCTCCAAAAACCATCAATCCAAATGATGGTGGAGAGAAAACAAAAGAAAAAAACAAACAAACAAACAAACAAACTATATTCACCATACAACTTCACACACATCATTTTATTGATCAAAACATAGTTAACAAGTTAAGCACAACTAAGAAAGAAAAAGGTTAAGAATCCTACCTCTAAAATTCTTTCCAAGACTATAATCGTTTCCCTTTGTCTAAGAAAAACCTCCAAGCTCCCAAAATTCTCCAAGTTCTCCCAAAAAAATGTACCAAGAAGACCCCTTCCTTCCCCATGAGGAATAATAAGAAGGGAAACCCAAAAATTTCCTCACTAATGGGAAGGTGACAAGTGCCACCCACTCTCCCCTCAAGAGTCAAAGATTCCAAAAACCAAATAAGTAAGAGTAAACTCACCTTTTAGCCCTTATCACCCAAAATACTAAAAACTAAAATAAAACAAAGTGAAGCAACTTTTAACAATTACACACAAACCCACCATCTTACATGGATGGTGACTAAAGAGGGAAAAATGGGAGGGAAACTCCCTCCAAACCTTGGAAATAATCCCCCCTACCTATTAGGTGGGATCCAAGGGCCCATTTTCATGCTAAGGGAACTCCCAAAATCAAAAGCAGTCCCTAAAAATGCCTAAAATAACCCAATTTCGGGTTTGGCATGCTTGGGCACAAAGGTAGAGGGTGTGGGGTCCACCCAAGGTTCATATGTGGTCCCCAATCCCTTCTACCAACACACACACTCTTACCAAAAACCATCACTTAAATAAGATGAGATCATTACACCCCTAAACTAGTTTACGTAATAAAACACACCCTAAACATAATTAATTTTACAAGACAAAATTACATTACAAATGAGGGTTCACCCATGGTCCCCAAATAAATACACTTATTCTAAGGCCTCAAACATTTAGCATGGTTAGGACTCAACCTGTGGGCCGCTCGTGCACAATTGCGTAGCTACCCTGAAACCCATGCTCTCCTATACCTGTCACCTGCACACTCATTACACACATTAAATGCATCTATCCAATATAAATCATCATATACACATCAAAAACTAAGTCACCTTATAATGTCCTAACATCATTTTACAATTGATAGTGCAATGCATACAATTATACACAAAGTTTTCCATGAATCATCCACAGATACTATTGCAACGATATACACTTAGGCTAGCATGAGATTACCATTCTTAAATCCAGAAAACTATATCATTAATCAAATCGACCACAAGAAACAACATCTAACCAATAATTATCACTATCATCTAACCCTATTAGTGTCATCAATATCACAAGAAATATATAAAAATATGAATCTAGTCCAATTGGCGCTATGCGCCCAAAATACCATAATGTCCATGAGGATAAAATAACATAATAAAATGTCCAAAATCTATCAGAGTCTCAATCAAAACATGTCTATGCATAAGGGAACCAACAGATAACTGGAGCTATAAAAATGTGGGCACTACATCCCCCTCTCCTAGAATTAGACTTCCTCCTGGAAGTCATTGGAAGAGATAGGGATATCTAGCCCTCAGTGGTGTAGCATCCTCCGTGGTAGCTTATATCAGTCCCAGTGCACTCTAACCTGGTCCAAATCTCAAACTTGAAAGGCCAACCTCTGGTTCTTCAGTATGCGTATGGGCTCCAGTCTCCACTCCCCCTCCATCTTCTACCTATAATGCTGACCAATCCAAAACATGAGAAGCATCAGGTACATATCTACGTAGTACTGAAACATGAAAAACATCGTGGGCCCATGCGAGGCGTGGTGGCAAAGCTAGGTGATAGGTAACTAGACCGATGACCTCAAGAATATCAAAAGGCCCCACAAAACGAGGTGATAGCTTAGAACCCTTTCCATAATG
>CM034147.1:240600204-240680554 GCA_019776745.2 Taxus chinensis
ATGAAATTGCTACGAAGTTGGTATGCATTGGAGCAGATGGTGCATCTGTCATGTAGGGTCACCGAACAGGGCTCTGTGCTAGATTACAAACAACAGTGGCCCCATATATGCTACCAATTCACTGCATGGCGCACAGAATGAATTTAGCGTATAAAATGGTAAGCAACCATGAAAATGTTGCTAAATTAGAAGACCTAATAAGAGAACTCCATGCCTATATGTCAAGCAGCCCAAAGCATTTTCTGGAGTTCCAAAATTTGTAATTGGAATTACAGACGGCAAAAAACTTCTGAAGGATGTGGAGACTAGATGGATCTCTTTGTATGAACCAGCATGCAGAGTTCGTGAGGAGTATCCTTCATTGGTTGGTTCATGCACAAATACCATCATGAATTTGATAGGGCAAGGGACCTGTTGTTCCGCTTAACTGATTTGAAAACTTTGCTTACATTGGTTGGTATTCTTCCAATGTTAAAGGAGATCAATACACTGATGAAGCATGCATAGGCAGATTGATCTATATTGGGATTTTTATACGGATGAGGAAAATGGTATGTCGAAGTCTTGATATATTGTATTGTTCCCAGGATAGTTTTGATGCACCTGTTTTTGAAAATTGGAGAGATTTATTAGATCTTAAAAATCCTAACACCTATTTGAGATTAATATCCACGATCACCTATGCGTCTCTGTTAATGGGAAGGAAATACCTATGCACATTTTGGCAAAGACGTCAAGATATTACAGGATCGGAACGAGAAGATGTTCCTGTGACACGTAATTTGTTTGAGTCTGTGATAGTTGAAACCAGAATAAAGCTTAAAAAAATTTCAGAAACCTTGTCATCAGAAATTAGGGAACGTTTATGTAAAGATAAAATTCTGGAAGCCATGGGTGTGATGAATCCAAAGTTTTGGAATACAGAAGGTGGCCGTGCAGACTTTGTCAGTAAGCATTTCCATAAATCAATGGGTACAATAATGGAACAATTTACTAAGACGTCAGAGCTCAAGGGTATGGAAATCAAAGGTATACTGAATGCCGATTTATTAAAGTTTCAGTCAACCAATTTTGCAACAACAATGAGGAACCAATATAACAATTTAGATCAACCTTCTGAAAGTGGTGCTATTACAAGGCTGTGGAGAGGAATCTATCAAAGTTCTATCTTACAAGAAGATATCAGTGAGTATTTCAGACTATATGAATTATGCCAGACAATGATTTTGGGGTCTGTGGAGGATGAAAGAGTTTTCAGTGCATTGTCATTTATAAAATCAAAACTGAGAAACAGGTTGGATAAAAATCTGGAAAGTTACATGAGGTGTTACGTTTCACGATACTCCCTCGAAACCTTTCTGTTTGACAGAGCAATTGCGCACTGGAATTCCCTTTGTGAAATAAGAGGTGTAAATAATACAGCTACAAGTACAAATATTCCCAACCTTGAGAGTGTAATTGGCTCTTCGTCACATTCTACAGAAGACAACATCGACTTTGATGAAGCTATTGATAATGGATTGTTTCAACTTTAAGTAGGTATCTTCTTTATCTATCTTTTATCTTTATCATTAAAGATGTTACAGGTCTATATACTAAAAATATCAGGCGATTCACCCATCTATCTACTAATCCATTTCTCATGTTGGATTTTTTTAAAACACAGATCTAGCGCATTACCAATGGCAGTGATGATTTCAACTTTAAGCAGGTATCTTTTTCCCCTTAATCTTATTGTTTGTTACTATTCATTTTTTGACAAAGCAATTGCTCACTGGAATTCCCTTTGCGAAAAAGGAGAGTGTAAATAATACAGCTACAACTACAAATATTCCCAACCTTGAGAGTGTAATTGGCTCTTCGTCACATTCTATAGAAGACACATCGACTTTGATGAAGCTACTGATAATGGATTGTTTCAACTTTAAGTAGGTATCTTCTTTATCTATCTTTTATCTTTATCATTAAAGATGTTACAGGTCTATATACTAAAAATGTCAGGCAATTCACCCATCTATCTACTAATCCATTTCTCGTTTTGGATTTTTTTAAACACAGATCTAGCTCATTACCAGTGGCAGTGATGATTTCAACTTTAAGCAGGTATCTTTTTCCCCTTAATCTTATTGTTTGTTACTATTCATTTTTCGACAGAGCAATTGCTCACTGAAATTCCCTTTGCGAAAAAAAGAGATGTAAATAATACAGCTACAAGTACAAATATTCCCAACCTTGAGAGTGTAATTGGCTCTTCGTCACATTCTACAGAAGACATCATCGACTTTGATGAAGCTATTGATCATGGATTGTTTTCAAACTTTAAGTAGGTATCTTCTTTATCTATCTTTTATCTTTATCATTAAAGATGTTACAGGTCTATATACCTAAAAATGTTAGGCAATTCACCCATCTATCTACTAATCCATTTTCTCATGTTGGATTTTTTTTAAAACAAAGATCTATATCATTACCAGTGGCAGTGATGATTTCAACTTTAAGCAGGTATCTTTTTCCCCTTAATCTTATTGTTTATTACTATTCATTTTTTCAGCTCTGGTTATAATTAAAGATGTTACAGGTGTATGTATTTACATTTAGTTAAATACAAATTTTTATTTTTTGAAAACGTGGGTTGACATCCGTCCGAGGAAGCTTTACTTCTCGGGACTGACAACGTCAGGCAACTCACCCATCTATCTACTAATCAATTTTTTTGTGTTGAATTTTTTAAGACAAAGATCTAGCACATTACTGGTGATGATTTCAATTTTAAATAGGTATCTTCTTCAACATAATATTTATATTTACTGAGCTTTAAAGATATTGTTGGTCTATATATTTAAAGATGTGCTAGCACTTCTCAGGACTGACAATGTGAAGCAACTCACCCCTCCATCTACAATGTCAATGTGAAACAAAGATCTAGCACGTTACCCTTGATGATTTCACAGCAATCTAATACGCAAGAGGTAAGCTAAACCCTAGCATATTTGTAATTATGTTTAATTTCTTACCAGTGATGATTCTTTCTTGATTTCTTAGAATTATATTAATTTATTTTTAATATATTTTATCTTCCTGTAGACCAAGGATTTTTTTTCTATTTACTATCTCTTATTCTCCATTTGTTGGTGAGTGGTAGCTTCCCAAAAAATAGATATTCCTGCCACCTGATAGGATAAAGATAACTAAAATAACAAAAAATTAAATTGGAAAGTGATGTCGAAACATGTCACAATACTACCAAATTCAATATTCACATTTCCCCTGATTCAAACCACAAGAGCCTTGGCTGAGTCACCCTCCGTTAAATATTAAAGTACATTGATCAGAATTCTTCCCTCCTGCTTGATTTGCATCGAGTTTGGGAACATCAATTAATTTCCCCTTCTAGTTCCATCAGTTTTCTTAAGATCTTTTTTTTGTTTAAACTTTTCCACTAGCACTCCTCAGGTCAAACAAAGTTACAAAGCTCATCTTAGATAACCTGACCATACACCATGAATCTTCTTGTACTAGAAGAGACTGTTTCCAATTACCTTACACATATCACATCATCTTTCACACTTTCATTAACTCACAACCTTATAGGCAATAACCTTGTGATGCAAAGATAGATGAGCATTTGAATCAACGCATTCCTGGAGCCACTGTCAAACCTTGCATTGACCTCTAAGAATCCTTTAAGAAACAATGTGTTATACTCTTCCTTACTATGCACAAATCTTATGACAAGGTAACATCATATGAGATTCTCAACTTTTTATAACATTTGTAGATACTCATTTTTCCCTACTTTGAGCATGAATCAAAAGTATAACCTCTATTACACAATAACATCTTCTTGTAGTAGCAATACATTCTTGTCTCAACCACCATGATAGACCCACATAATGACATATAGAAACAATGTGTTATACTCTTCCTACTATGCAGAAAGAAATCTTATGACAAGGTACCATCAACATGAGATTCTCAACTTATCAACAATTTGTAGATACTCATTTTTCTCACTTGAGCATGACTCAGAAGTATAAACCTCTATACACAATACATCTTCTTGTAGTAGCAATACATTCTTGTCTCAGCACCATGACTAGACCACATAATGACATTATAGCATGACATTTGGGTCTTGAAGACCTTGAGCTTTTCTCAAAGATGTGAAAACATCTTCTAAGGCAATAAAACAAGGTACTCTTAATATGTCACCTTTAGAACTACAAGACATTGATGAATCAACACCTTGACATGGTCTTATACCCACTTTTAGAGAATTATAAATCTCCTTGATGAAATTCTTTCACTTTGTACATCATGAAGCACTGATAATTTTTATCACCAACTAGGACTGAGTCAGCTTGAAGCACTGACAGAGTAACTTGCACTTGACACTCCAATATTCAATTCATGAATTCCTTAACAAGGATGAGCTTTACCAACTAGATAATAGGACAGATTGCTAGACCTTAGCATCATTGACATGGATATCTTTATTTTAGACTGATAAAGGTCATTCATAAATCCAAACACACTTTAAAGTCCTCAACACGTTGAAAATCATAGTACAACACAGATTCTTAACCTATCACCCTTAAGTCTACTTTCATAGACAGTATAACCCCACAGATACAATTAAAGTCCCACGACATAATTTTTAAGATAATTAAAGTCCCACAAGATATTCAGGCAATAAATTTTACATTATACACATTATAAATCGATCATCGTCTTTCATCATCATCTATCATTGATTATCAATTGTCATCATTCCTCATCTACGTCCACCTACTATTCATGACAATGCAAAGTAAACAAGAAACATACATATAATTCATAGATAATCACCATCTAATCACCCATATAATTAAATTCAAAATAGCATAGTACAAACTCAATAGTTGAAGTTTTCAATCTCCTATTAAAAGTTTTAGTCAATAATAAAAGTTTCTAATTTTCACAACCATCTAATGCAATCAAAATTAAAGATTGTATATAATTAAATCAAATACCATACTCAATATAGAAGTTTTCAAACTCAATATTTATAGTTTCCCCAATAATAAAAGTTTATAGTTTTCAACCCTCTTTTTCTTAATCCAATTGTACTCCCTCTGCTCCCTTCCCCAACGGCTTCTTACCACTATGGTTGTAACCCTTTCCCCAACAGCAGAAATAACCCCTGAACTTATAAGATCTTCTGTAGCCCTGTCCAGATTTTTATAATTCTTTCTTCTTGATTTGTTGCATCTCCATGCGACAGCAACTTTGGATCAGCAACTGCTTTGGCTTTGAACAAGATGTCAGGGTCGAGACCATGCTCTTTAATGATCCGCTTTAGTGTATGGTTTTGTTTGTTAACCAAAACAATATTTTGCTTCAAGTTTTTTGCTGTGGATAAGCGGTTCTTTGCTGGTTTCCAAGTGAACTTGCCAAAACCTTCGCCTGACTCTTCAAAATTTTCATATTTCAACCTGCACAACAAAAAGAGTAACGTCAATTCAAAGTATTAGTGTAAATTCAAATTTCAAATTAACAAAAATTATTGTTAGAAATGTAATAGGACGTACAACCGCTTCTATCTCTTTCGGCTTGCGATTGATACCAAATCCTTGTCCTTTGACCATTGTTAAAATATGCCTGGGCCCTCGGCACCTATATTTTCCAATTTGTTTAGTGCCTATCTAGAATGCCATCTTTATAGTCGTTATTAAACGTGAACAGTCCCACATTTTACTTGGGTAAGGTAAGGAATCCATCTTTGCAGGTTGATTCTGGACTGCAGCGTATAAACTATCCCTTTGCCAATAATTTCATAACGACTAATAATCTCATTGATAAGAATTTTAGCCCTTTTCTCCCATTCTATAAGCTGTTGGATTTGAGGAATTATAAACTCACTGACATGGGATTGAAAATCATTACCAATTAAGTTCTCCAAGGAAAAGGTTGGAAAACTCCTTCACTATCTGAATCTGAGGCAGAAGATCTTGCTGGAGAAGTGTGGGGCTTTCACCATGACCAAGATACAACTACTCTCCTTGTTTCTGTCTTTGGGTGGGCTGATCCCTGTTGTTGAAAAAATAAATCAAGATTTAGATAAATAAATTTGAAGACTGAAGATTTAGATTTAGATAAATTAGAATGTAATTAAAATTGTAAAAGAATAAAAATTGAAATTGAAGACGGAAGTATACCTGCTGGCCTTGAATCATCCTCGCGGGGTATCGAAAAAACCAGTTGGGTCATTGCTATCAATGCCCAAATAATCTTCATCTAATTTATATTGTTCAAAAACAGATATGCCCGTTGCACTGGGCAAGCCACCAAGTGAGAGAGTTGGAATTCGAAACGAGGAGTCAAGGTTTAGTGTCCTGCTAGGGGCCGGAGCAGAAAAGGCATGCGTTTACCAATGGTCTTTTTCACTGTTCCCCTCTGGTTGGCATTTGAAAAATTAATGGTTTGAGTGGGGTGTCGGTGCCGAGTGGCTTTAGCATGGATGACATGTGCTGAAAGTACAAGAAAAAATTAAAATATTAAAACATTTCATAAGTCAAAACTACTACGAATAAACGTTCTATAGAAGTTGTACCTTTGGTTGTCGAGGGGGTTGTTTTTTTATTGTGCTACGGGGTGGCCTTGTAGGAGTTGTACTCGAGTGGCTGTTTCTGAAAATAATCAATGCATGCGACTGTATTTAGTGAGTTTGGGGAAGAAAGTTTCATAGGTCCACTGCTATTCATCCATATTAAATATTGTCAATTCATTTTGATACAATTTTAAATTGAAAAAAATAAATCTGCAACTTTGGAATTTGGTAATCTCTATAAGAATGGTTACTACGTCTCTGGCAATTTAACAGTTCAAATTTGTTGAGGGTCTGAGAGGGTGAGCTTTCCATTTCAAATGGGGTCCCCCCGAACCCTCCCGTGTAGTTGCCTCTTCCTCTCGACAATCTTTTTTTTTTTTTTGGAATGGCTTTGTTTTTTTCAAGATATCTTTCTCTTCAAAACCTTAAATTTTAATATTTAATAACATTCGGCACTGTAATGAAAGAAATTGTATACAATTACAAACTAATTTTTATACCCTGTGTTCTGGCAAATGGAATTGAGATTTCTTCAAGCCTCATCAGAGCCAAGTAGGAATTCTTTAGCTTTTAAATTTACAAGTGCCTCATAGTAGAAGCCATGAGATCGTTTGTTGAAGAAATGAAGGTTTTTTCTGACATTTTCCGATTTGATATGTCAGCTCTTATTTTTTTGGATAGAAATGTGCACCAATCAAATTTTTGTTTTGAGATAGTGGCACAATGTAATGCAGGGCCCAATTTGGTATATCTGTTTGGCGACCCTGCATAACCATTAACAAGTCTGGCTTGAAAAATGCAATAAGTGCAGTAAGAAAAAGTGGGGTGCAATTGATTGTGTATCTACAACCACTCCTGGATTTTAAAATGGAACGGGGGCTGCAAAATGGAACATGAAAATTACTAGCAATTTATCCAACAACTTGTAATCAAATAAAAAACAGAATAAATTTTTTTGAATTAAAACAATTTATTACAATCACATGGAAACCGTAAAAAAAACCCTTGTTCTTTTGATTCGAGAAATTTCTTGTTTTTCTTCCACGGTGTTTCCTTGGTTTGTAACGTTGGTAAATTTCTGATATGACGGTCGGTAAACTGAATTATGGGTTCATTCGGTTCAATATGAATTGGAACATTTGGCCATCATTCAGAGTTCACATAACATATACCGTCCTCTGAATTGTAGCATTACAGAAGGTACTTTCAAAATATCTGGACTGTTTTGAAATGGGGCATATTTAACGAGCCCTGTAAATCCACACTCTTCATTATATTGATATTCTAGAGACATCCTTAAAGCCGTATGGATGTGAGGGCATAAGGGATTCCGGTAGGTTAATCTTGGAATCGATCGGAAGGATTCCTCTTCATTTTCTTTGCTGAACTTTGCATTGGAGGCATGTGAAGTCACTGTAGCTGTATTTGCTTTCTTTGTCAAAGATTAGACCGCAAAAATTCAAGAACGGGAAAATGTAAACGAGAAAATGAATCGGAATAAAGGGTATTTTATAACCTAAATATGGGCTCAACTTCCCCCTATTGACGTTCGTCATTTGCCTCAAAGACGCGCGTCAATAGGAAGCAGTGTCGTGGCGTCAATAGAATTTTGTGGCACGCGACATTGTTATAGTGTCGCGCGTCATTTGATTACGTGTGCGCGCCGCCAATAGAAGGCTGTGTCGCCGTCATTTGTCTATAGTTGTCGTGCGGCATTTGTCTGTAAGTGTCACTCGTCATTCGATACATTGTCGCGCGTCTTTGTTTACATGTCGCTCGTCATAGAGGCAATGTCCCACGCGTCAATAGATGACAATGTCGCGCGTCAATTTAGGATATGTCGCGCGTCAATGGAGGACAATGTCAACGCGGGCATAGATGGCAATGTCACGCATCAATAGACTTGTAATGTTCGCGTGTTATAAGTTACTGTGTCCTCGCGTCAATAAGAACGTGTCACGCGTCAATAGAATCAACTGACGCCACGTATTTATGATCCTAGTGTTGTTCCAGTGTCACCTCATTAGGAGCTATTTCGCGCCCAGTGACGTGCGCATTTAAAGGATTTTGTTGTCGTACTAAAAAATGAAAATTTCAAATTAACAAGAATGATTGTTTGAATGTAATAGTACTTACAACCGCTCTATCTCTTTCGGCATTTGCGATTGCTACCAAATCCTTGTCCTTGGACCATTTGTTAAAATATGCCTGGGCCTCGGCACTAATATTTTCCAATTTGTTTAATGCCTTATCTAAAATGTCATCTTTATAGTTGTTGTTAAACGTGACAGTCCCACATCTTACTTGGGTAAGTAAGGAATCCATCTTCGCAGGTTGATTCTGGACTGCAGCGTATAAACTATCCCGTTGCCAATAATTTTCATAACGACTAATAATCTCATTGATAAGAACTTTAGCCCTTCTCTCCCATCTATAAGCTGTTGGATATGAGGAATAATAAACTCACACTGACATGGGATTGACAATCATAACCAATTAAGTTCTCCAAAGGAAAACGTGGCAACTGTTCACTATCTGAATCTGATGCAGACGATCTTGCTGGAGAAGTATGGGGGCTTTCACCAAGATCAACTGCTCCTTGTTTCTGCCTTTGGGTGGGCTGATCCTGTTTTTTGAAAAAATTATCAAGATTTAGATAAATAAATTTAAATCAGAATGTAATTCAAAATTGTAAAGCATATTAAAATTGAAATTTGAAGTATACCTGCTGGCCTTGAATCATCTCGCGGGTATCGAAAAAACCAGTTGGGTCATTGCTATCAATGCCCAAATAATCTTCATCTAAATTTATATTGTTCAAAACAGATATGCCCGTTGCACTGGGCAAGCCACCAAGTGAGAGAGTTGGAATTCGAAACGAGGAGGCAAGGTTTAGTGTCCCACTAGGGGCCGAGCAAAAGGCATGCGTTTACCAATGTTCTTTTTCACTGTTCCTCTGGTTGGCATTTTAAAAATTAATGGTTGAATGGGTGTCGGTGCCGTGGTTTGATCATGACTGACATGTGCTGAAAAGTACAAGAAAAAAATGAAAAATATTAAAAAAATTCATAAAGTCAAAACTACGAAATTAAACGTACTATAGAAAAGTTGTACCTTGTTGTCGAGGGGTTGTTTTTCTCGGTGCTACGGGTGGCCTTGTAGGAGTTGTACTCAGTGGCTGTTCAGAAGATATGAATGCATGCGACTGTATGGAGTGAGTTGGGGAAGAAGGTTCCAAAGTCCCTGCAATTCATCAATATTAAATGTTGTCAATTCATTTGGTTAAAATTTAAATTGAAAAATAAATATGCAACTTTGGAATTTGTAAATAATATGAGAATGTATTACTTCTCTGGCGTTTAACGAGTTCAAACTGTTGAGGGTTTGGAGAGGAGTGAGCTTCCATTTCAGATTGGGAGTCCCCCGAAGCCTCCGCGTGTTGTTGGCCTCTTCCTCTCGATAACTTCTTTTTTCGGGGAAGGGCTTCAAGATATCTTCTCTGCAAAACATTAAAATTTAAGTTTTAATAACTGTGCACTGTGTAATGTCGAAAATTGAAATACAATTACAAACTAAATAGTTTATACCTGTTGTTCTTCAAATGGAATTGAGAATTTCATCAAAGCCTCATCAGAGCAAGTAGGAATTTGTTTATCTTTTAAATTTAAAATTGCCTCATAGTAGAAGCCGAGGAGATAGTTTGTTGAATAAATGAAAGGTTTATCTGAGAGTTTTGAATTTGTTATGTCAGTTCTTATTTTTTTGGATAGATATGTGCACCAATCGAATTTTTGTTTTGCGATAGTGGCACAAATGTATGCAATGGCCCAATTTGGTATATCTGTTTGGCGACCCTGCAAAACAATTCTGGATTGAAAAAATGAAATAAGTGCAGCAAGAAAGTGGTGTGCAATTGATTGTGTATCTACACCACACCTGGATTTATTGACATGGGCTGCAAATGCGAAACAGTGAAAATACTAAAATTTATAACAGCAAATTGTATCAGAATAAAAAATAAATAAAAATATGAATTAATAAAATGAATTATACTTACAATCAACATGGAAACCGTACGTTGATTCGAGAAATTTCTTGTCTTCTTCCAGGAGTGTTGTTGCCTTGGTTGTAACAATTGGTAAATTTCTGAAAGGAAGGCCCGTAAACCGATGGATGTCATTTGCTTCAATAGTGAATTGGAACATTTGGCCATCGTTCAGAGTCACATAAAAAAATACCGTCTTCTGAATTGTAGCATGACAGAAGGTAATTCAAAATATCCGGATCTGTTTCGAAATGGGGCATATTAACGAGCCCTGTAAATTCACACTCTTCCATCAAATCTTGATATTCTGAAGACATCTTTAAAGCCATATGGATGTGAGGGCATAAGGGATTCCTGTAGTTGATCTTGGAAATCGATTGAGTTGGATTCTCTTGATTTTCTTGCTGAACTTGCAATTGGGAAGCATGTGAAGTCGACATTATAGTTGTACTTGCGTCTTTGACAACGATTTAGACCTGCAAAAATTCAAGAACGGGAAAATGAAAACGAGAAAATGAGCGGCAGAAGGGTATTTATAAGCTAAATAGGGCGTCACTGGCCCCTATTGACGCGCGCGTCATTTGCTCCTACTGACGCGCGTCACTGGCTCCTATTGACGCGCGTCAGCTAGGACTATTGTCGCGCGTCAGCTAAGACCTTTGACGCGCGACACTGGCTCCTAGTGACGCGTGACACTGTCCCCTACTGACGCGCGTCACTTCCTCCTATTGTCACGCGTCAGCTAAGACCTTTGACGCTCGTCAACAGGATCCAGTGACGCGCGTCAATAGAAGACAGTGACGTGCATCATTAGGGGACAGTGTCACGCGTCAATAGGAGCCAGTGTCGCGCGTCAAAGGTCTTAGCTGACGCGCGACAATAACAGTCCTAGCTGACACGCGTCAATAGGAGCCAGTGACATGCATCAGTAGGAGCAAATGACGCGCATCAATAGGGGCCAGTGACGCGCGACAGTAGGAGACAGTAGGAGGCAGTGTCGCGCGTCATTACGAGCCAGTGACGCGTGACAGTAGGAGACAATGTCGTGCGTCATTACGAGCCAGTGTCGTGCGTCATTGGGAGCCAGCGTCGTGCGTCATTACGAATCAGTGTCGCGCCAGTGACGCACGTCAGTCTAGACCATTGACGTTCCATTGACGCGTGTCAGGAGTGGTTATTGACGTCTTGTTGTCACGCGTCACTGATGGAGCCATGAAAAACCAGGTGAAAATTTTGTTTTTGAATACTGTCAAATTGTAAAGTAACCTGAGTTAGGGATGTGATGTGATCATGTGGGTCCCATATTTTGACTTATTAGGCAAAGTGGGGGACATGATTTGAATGGGGGGTGAGATAAAGATTTCATTTTTTAAAAGAAGGTGTCGGAGATATGCATTATGAATTAAATAATTTGTGAGAGATGGGGGATGATTCCAAAAATTGAATTATCAAATGGGTCCATACGGAGCCCATTGATAATCAATCAAATAATGTGAGCAAATAAATAAGATTTTATTTAATTTAAGAGAAAGAGATGCGAGAATGGAATTAGCGTGCATGTAAGATTACGAAGGGGTGCTATACCAAAAATAGGTGTCTACATTTGCCCCTTTTTGTTGAGTGGTTTGTGATAGCAAGCCACGAGACAAAAACAAAAAGGGTTAGATGAAAGATGTGTCTGAGGATGGATGAAGACATGACCAAAGGCAAGATGCCCCTGGAAAAAAAGGATCACAATAAAAAATATGGTGGTGACTCCAATATCATATCAATAGAGGACAATTGCGGTCTCAACGGAGACAGACGAAAATGTTCTACAGACCAGTGAGTGGGTGAAGACCACTGCAGTATGGATGTAAACCACGATGACCAATGGGTCATGGGAAAACATCAAAATATGTGCAACTAAATGCAAAAAAATGTGTGCAATCCTTTGTCTGCGAGGAATCGTGCGAAAAAAAATCATGCGTCCACAAAAGGGACATGGATGAAGATAATGATGCCCCAACATAGGGCACGGGAGAAGGACACAAAGTGAGTTATATGTATTGACAAGTACAAATGAAAAGGTTGCCCCAACATAAGACATAGATAGAAAATAAGATATCCCATGAAAAATGTGATGATGAGCAAATAGGATAGAAAGGTGAGATAAAATGCCTAAAAGGATAATAAATATGATGGCAATCATGTTTTATAGGAAAATGCATAAGTGTTAGAAAATTAGAAGAAGAAGACAAAAAGTCTTATTTCTTCGATAAGGATGATAAGTCAAGATACTTTTGCAATAAAACAAAACAACTTTGTTGAAGAATTATACAAGAAGGAGGAGTTTCTAGTTTTCTTTGACTAAAATATTTATTGATACATTTTGTTCATCAAATTTCATTTGGTCTTAATGATGCTTAAAAAGTTTTTTCTTCTCTTAAATGCATGTGATGATACTTCTAACTAGTGTGTGCAGGAATCTAATTTCCTACCTGCAGCATTAGTTCCCCTACCTCTTTTCTCACTCCCTTTCCCACTTTTAGACAAGATCCTCTCTTGCAGGTATCTATAAGATTTTCCATAGGGTCAGTGGAGTGTCCCTGTTAGATCCCCAGTCAAAATTCCACCACATAAAATGACCTTTTCATGCGCATGCATATACAATAGTTTCACCAGTTTAGTAGAGGGAGTTAGATTCCCAGAGCATTAGAAAGAAATCCACAAGTTTTTCCACGTGAAAATTTTTCTCGCCAACAGAGAGAAAGGGGGAAATGAATGACAAAGAAAGAGAAGACAAGAAAAGAAAAGAGAAGAGGATGAAATTATGAAAAAGGGAGAGAATTATCCAAGACGAAAGGTGTGACGAAGGATGGAGCAGAGGAAAACAAAGAGGTAATTGAAAATGAAAGAGATGATAGAGCTAAGAAAATTGAAGGAAATAGATCATAGTGA
Organism: Taxus chinensis; assembly: GCA_019776745.2. Taxonomy (NCBI): domain Eukaryota; kingdom Viridiplantae; phylum Streptophyta; class Pinopsida; order Cupressales; family Taxaceae; genus Taxus; species Taxus chinensis. The sequence continues at coordinate 240,613,779 of CM034147.1, forward strand.
GGAAATACAAGGCAAAGAATATGAAACTGACTGTATGGAAATGCATGTGGATGATAAGATGATAAAGGAAATGGGATAACGCTGAAGATTCAGGTTGTTGACGGGGAAGTAAGGAGGAAGTTCAAGGTAAAATGAGGAGAAGGACAATGTAGAGAAAGTGAAATAAGACAGAGATCATAAAGGAGAAGATAATGAAAAAAATTAGGTAGACGGAAGGGAACTAAGAATGAAGATATTTGGTAAAGAGTGAGAAGCATAAGGAACGTAAAGAGAAACTTGAGGGAAGGAATGACATCGATTGGAAAAGAAACGTAGATACATGAGATGAGGATATGATGATGACGAGAAAATAGAGAGAAGGTGTATGATGAAGACAATGAAGAAATTGGTACGAAAGAATGGAAGATAGAGAGGTGGCGAGGAAAAATAAAGGAATGGATAGGAAAGGAAAGTCCAGTGAATGGATGTTAGGAGAAATCCACCGATAATGATCAATACGAAAAGATGGGACAAAATATAAGACAAGGCAGAAATTAAACGAAGAACGGGAGGGGGAACGCCAAACGTTAGGAGAAGTCCTCTGATAATGATCAGAGGACACAAAGGAAGGAAGGAATGAATATAGAATGGAGTAGGTCAAAGAAAAGGATTCAGGCTATGCAAGATGGGGATGAGTGGTTTCTAGGAGAAGTCCACTGATAATTCTTAGCATAAAAACGAAAGATGATGATGAAAGAATGTTAGAGGGAGACCAATGAAAATGTTGGGTAAATATGGGGGTAGATATGTAGGAGAACTCTAGGAGTGGAAAGAGTAAAGAAAGGAGGGATAACGATGTGTAGGAAGATGAAGGCGAGGAGAGGATGTAGTGGATGAGAATGAATGCGAGAGAAATGAGGAAACACGACATGAAATGAATGGAGAAGCAATGGTTAACTAAGATTACCCAACGACGGATGATGGAGATGAAAAAGGGACTAGTAAGAATTGGTGTTTGTGTGAATGGAAGGGGAGTTGAGAGGATGTGATGATGTGGAATGTCAAAAAAATGTAGATGGAGAGAATGTGGGGTAGTGGGGGAGTGCAGGATGAAAAATCATGCTTAAGAGGAATTCTTAAGTAAGATCAGCATGCCGTAGGAGGATTTAAGTAAGATCACCAAACTGGAAGTGACAATATGGAAGGAGAAAGACAACATTGTATTGGATGCTGGTGTGGAAGAGTTGGTTGGAATGGATGCATACGATGAGAGGCGGAAGACAAAAGATGAGGAAGAGATGATGGGAGATGAAAGGATCAGACGACCAACCAATCTTAAGAGAAACTCTTAAGTAAGTGTTATCGCCAAATCATTACACCCCCCGAATGGCCAGGATGTGAATAGGACGTTCGGTGTTATTGGGACACATGGGATCACCTCTCAAGCTATGGGACTTGGGCTCGAAGTGAACCTCCAGAGAAGGCCAGATTCCTCTTCCTAAACTTAGTATTGTACTACTCCTAGTGTGATAAAAGGGCTATTTAGTCCTATGCTAACGTCTTCATGGGGTTTTTAGGGAAAGAGATTTACAAAAATGAAATTATACTAGGGATGGTGATGCACCAAATAAAGGGTGTTTCTAGACTCAGGAAGGGTTAATTTGAAGAGGGTGTGTGCTCCACCATTCAACGTCACCTACTGTAACTTAGAGAGGGTACAAGATACCACAAACTAAGAGACATGTGTTCCCTTTGTTAAAATTTATCAGACCAAGAAATATACCAGTTTCCCAGTGAAGAAGGATGAACTCAAGAAGGGCGAATAGACACCACAACTCAACTGCATGCAATACTCCACCACTCGATAAGCACAGAACTCCAAGAACTTGTAATAGAAAATTAAACTTGCACAATGTACTTGCAAGTACGAGAAAGGCACAAAGAAGCAAAAAATGATGAAAGGACTAAGATTAGTAAAAAAACACACACTTTTATTGCTTCAATAACATGCACAATGCATCATACATTCAAAAGAGGCAATAGTTTCCATTACAGTCTTGAAGAAGAGGCTTGAAAGTTCTCTCAACACACAAGAACAACTTACAGAAGAGAGAGGACTCTTGAAAAGCATACACTCGCCTAAGATATCTAATTGTCCAACTTATCTGAACTATTGGAACCCCTTGGAATGAGCATCCAACTTACATTTATAGAAGAATATGTGAGAGAGAAGAGGAAAGGTCATAATTACATTCCTAAATTGAAGGCACATGATGTATTTATTACAATTGGTTGAACCACTTTAGAATCTTCCATCATGTGTGATTAATATCCAGTTGACCTAGTCTTCTCAACTAATTAAAAGAATATTTAAATAAAATATGTAAATAATAATAATAAATATTATTATTAAAATATTTAACTAAAAATATTAATTTGATTAAAAATAATGGTGGGCCCCCCTTGGATTGGTTTTCCTTGAAGAGGGAGGGGTCATGAAGAAAAGGTCAAAAATGAGTCCAACTTGGTGGTTGGCTCGCTGAGCCAGTTGGAGTGGAGCTCCTAGTCTTCACCGCAACCGAGTTGATCTCCTTCCACTATGACCAAGATGAGCTCATCCATTTTTCTGCCTTGAGCTCAATGCCAACTCGCCTTAAGCTTAATGCTCTACCGACTCGCCTCGAGCTTAACGCGCAACCGGCTCGTGTAGTGTTGAACCCACCTTTGTATTGACCTTGGTTTTCTTTGAGTGTCACGACCTCCAAGTGAGATTTTTCCTCATTGATTTATTTCTAGAAACAAGTCTCTCACCACAAAGCCTTATCATGCACCACCGCAAGTCACCCGTATCTACCATGATCGAGCTCTTTAAACCAAGTTTAAGACATCCAACGCGAGCAACTCATTTACGATGCAAGGAAACCCACAGAGTTGATGAAGAGCTCAATTTCAATGGGTTTGACATTCTCCGTGACCAAGATCCACCAAGTGACTCATTGTAACAATGTAACCGAGTTCCTGTATCCATATCCTTGTTGTGGACCACATCTTCACTCTATGCCAAAATTCAACTCGGCTCATGTTATCCTTGAGCTCGATGTCGAGTAGTTTGCGAGCTCAGCCTGACGAGTTCTTTCAAATGGCCACCTTTCCTATAAACTTGTCGAGTGAATCACAAAATACCTAACAAGTTCGGTTTGAGCGAGTCTGTCATCTCGTCCTCCATGTAAGCTCTCCCCAATCTCTTCTCAACGAATGGCGAATGGCTCAAATAGGTTAGTCAAATATTTCGTGCGAGCTCTAGGAAATGAGCTCTTCTCAAGGAATTTCCAACTCCTAGCTTGTTATTAAGTCTGATGAGCTTTCCTTTTCAATTCCTCCATGACCTCCCCCATTGTCTTGGCACATGCATGGTTCAACCTGTGGGTCATCTTCCGAGCTCATCTTTGTAACTCCTTAGTGAGTAATATACTCATCTCGTCAATTCACAGAAACCTTGTGTCATATCCTTGAGTTGAATCGAGTCATATTGGATCTTTTTCTCCTCACACGACATGCCTTCCTTTTATCTTTACACACCGAGTTAGGATTCTTGTGTATCTCGTGTGCTGTGCTCATCACTTGCCATGAACCACCACCACAAGCTATTGAGTCGTATATCCTTTCTCTATTTTCCGAACACCTACAAGTTGCGCCACCTTCTAACTAATGTGGAGCTCACCTAAAACACCATCTAGTTCAAATTGATCATGCCAAACACCGTCAAGTTCAAATTGATTGGCCTTTCTTTCTTTGCATCCTTTGATCTCCATGCACTGGTTAATTCCAACTCAGACCTCAACTTAGTCTTAATTCCCATTTGAAAAACACTTGTTATTCATTTTACCGATATCATTTCAATGTTTGGTGTTCCTCACTTTGCGATGCATTCAAGGTCCATGCACCGCTCCACTCGGCATTTGACTTGTTCTTCTAACTTGGTGTCATTCCTTATTATCCTGTTTATATGGAGATTCACTTGCCATACCTCGGTCATCAACTTCCTCCTCCAAATTCACCAACGTGCTCTGATCCTCCCATTTACAGGTCCCATGTGGAAGTCTCATGCTGGTTTTCCATCCCAATATTTCCAATTGACCATGCTTGCTTGAATCTCCCCTATGCGGAGTTAATGGCTTGGCCTACCATCTCCAATGTCTCAAACTTGGCATACTAGCTCTAAATCCCTGCGTAATGGCTTAGCCACATTAATCCATGAGGCCTAACCTCAGCTTCACCACACAAACTTGGCAAGTAATTTCCTTATCTCTACAATTCCCACCAGCGCGCGGGATCACCATGATTTTTTTTCTCCTGCCGAGTCAAGCCAAATGGGCTCTTCTTTCATCCCACAACGCATCCAAACCTCCTCTGTGCGGAGTTCATGCTTTTTCTTACTATTCATGAAAACCCACTTGGAAATCATCATGGAATTTTCGCATGCATGGAAATATCATATCAGCCTTCCATGACACTATCTCCATTATCGAGCCCAGTTCTTAATGCCCATGTACGAGTTACCTTAAAAAAATGCTCTGCAATGACTTGAATCAACTATACAACTCCCTGGCCAATTTAGTCTTGATCTTTAATGTATGAAAGGGGAGCTATGAGCATACCATATTACTTCAAACTCATGTTGGCTCACTTTATGTATAACCTATGATTAATTTACAGCCCGAAAAATAGATTTATACTTTTATCCCAATGCCAGAGCTAATCTTGTGATAGTGGATTGAGCTCGACATCTATTTCGTGTTCACGCCACGAGCTTTGCCTCCCAACTTGAGAATCGATTCCTGAGTCACTCCTCTCTACACCATGCTTGTCATCATGGTTCCTCAATAGAACTGAGCTCTATTCTATTCATATTCCCGAGCTCGTATTATGATTCCCCACTCCTGGGTCGAGTTGGTTAATTCTGATACTCTCCGAATTTGCATTTTAAATGCATCGGCTCTATTGGCTAGTTTTTCCCTCTAATGAACATTCTAACCTTCCCTTCATGGGTAAATTTCTCTAGATAAATTAGCTCGTTTCTCACATTTTATCCAACTCTATGCATGGTGGTTTATTAGTCCAAGCCTGAGCTCCATTGGTCTCATTGCGAGCAACATCATATCGACCTCTTTAGATTTGAAACTGAGCTCCCAATGATGAGATCCTTCTTCACCAAGCTGAGTTCATGATATGATCACCCTTTCCTTGTGCCACCGTTAGCTAGAAGTGGGTCCAGTACAAACAATGCTTCATATCACGCGACACTGTGAATGTTCCTAAAACACTGAATTTTGGTTTGTAGGCCTCCAAGTTCTTCCGTGAATCCCTCTTTGGTTCAAAGGTATAATAGGACCCCGTTGTCCAATTTTTCCATGTGTGAAAAACTGGATAACAATAAGATTTCCCTACGACGGAGATGGTTAAGTAGGATCGCCAAACCAAAGAAGAAAAAGAATGATGAAAAGATTGAGCAATGTATACCAAAATGGAACAAGAGATGAAAGAAGGTGATATGAAAGTGATAAAAATGAAACAAAGGAGTGTGACATGAGTAGATGGAGGAACATATACAACGTAGATGGAGAGTGTAAGGGAAATCCTTAACTAAGATGCCCACATGGTGATAATGATGATGCAAGAGTGTTAAGCAGAAAAGGAGGAGTGGAAAGATGTTTGTGGTGGTGATTTTTGTCTGTTGAATGAGGAAATGGTGGAGAATCTTCTACAATGGGAGGATCCAAGGAAGAAGATATACCTTATCTAAGGTTCTCTGGCTATATGGATGGTTAAGCAATATTGTCAAACCAAAAGCAGAATAGTAAAAGAGAAACTCAAGTGGAAAGACAAGTAAGATATCTGACATCGTGCAAGGGGATGAAAAGGTGAGAAGGATGATGTGGAGAAAAATGGTGGTGAGTGGACATGGAGAGCGAGGAGCAATGGATCAAAGATGACGTTGAACATGTTGAGAGATAAGGAGCTGCAGGATAATGAACTTGCCTTGAGAAGGATCCTTAAGTAGGATTCACAAATTGCAACAGTGATCAAGTAGAATTCACAAACCGAAGAGTGTATTTGCAAACACATTCATGGAGATGATGGATAGATATAAAATTCATAGTGTGAAATTTGATGTGATTTGTTTTATAAAAGATGATTTGGATGAGATGAATGGAACATAGCTGTAACAAGGGTGTACAGGGAAACTATGTTTCAAACTGGAAATAAATGAAAAAGGTTACCACTCAAGGCATTGCACTTGTAGCCAATAGAAGGTGTTAATACATAACCAACAATAGTTAGTTATACCAAAATATCATGATGGAAATATGGATGAAATATGCTCATAATCCTAATGTTGACATGATAAAGGGATCAAAGATGTGACTTGTACTTGGGAAGAGGGATCTCCAAAGGTGGTGTTCCTTAAGTCTATGCCCCAGCTCCGGAAAAGGGAACAAACAATAGCAGAAAGATTTTTGAAAATGATGATAAAGGAAGGCTGATCAATGTGGAAAACCTTCCAGATGCCATAATAATAGAGTACCCATCCTTTGAGGGTATGGTCAACTTTATACATAATATGGATGAAAATATAATATGATAGCCATCCTTCAAGGGATCGGTCTATTTCTTTTGATTTTGCTTTGATTTTGATTTGTATACTTTTTTTTTTTTTTTCCATTTCTTTTGTATTTTTGGATGAACAACTATCCTTTAAGGGATCAGTCTATTTTTGATAACTTTAATTTTTCCTTTTACATACGTGAAGTTGAGCTTCACATGGGGGAGAGCTGGGAATAGCTAAGTAACCCACTTAAGAGAGGATAAGGAATGTACAAGAGACATCCTAGACCCTTCTCATGGATGCAATATGAGAACAAGAAGGTAATGGATGTAATGGTTATGGGATCACATCAAAGTAGTGAAGGAAAACTACAAAATTCAGATTATTACAATGAAAAATGGAAGGGGATAAAGATGGCAGAACAATCTAAGGATGTAACTAACTTCTCATTGGTAGATATGCTAACAATATACTAGGCGCAAGTGCAATGCATTAAGAGGTTCAGTCTCTAGTTTACCACCATGAGAGGGAAGAAAATGAAGTTGCAATAAGATGAGATGATAGAAAAGCAGGAAATAAAACTAACATATGACCACAATGGTGGATTTAAATGAAAATAAATGATGATGCCCTAAGAGAGACATAAAGATAGAAGGAAAAACATGACCTCATAGGAGGGCTTGATGAAATAAACAGTGTCCCAAAAGAGACACACATACAGCCACAATGGTGGACTTAAGAATAGAAGGTGCCCCAAAAGAGACAAAAATATAGCCACAAAGGTGGACTTGGAGAAAAAGGTCCCTCAATGGAGAGACAAACATGCCCTCAAATGAGGGCTTAGAATGAGATGAGGATCTAGATATAATTAATTTAGATTGGATGGATGTGAAAGAGGTAGATAAAACAATGTCAAAGAGTAAAATCCCCTAGTAACAAAGGGGTTGTGTAGATGAGATGCTCAAGGGTTAGGGAAGGTTGTTTCCCTAATGAGATAAATTTGAAGGAGGTAAAGGATGTTGAAAGAGCTTAGATGAGATTGTTTTATATTTGGATGGGGTAAATGATAAGAGACCATGATGGGTGTCGTTATTCCCTTCATTTAATCAACTTCTTGTTGATGTCATATCAAACCAGGGGTGTGTCCAAAGCTATATGCAACAAGATTACTTTAACTGATCTAGTAGTTGACTGTAACTATTTTTATATTTTATGGGGGGTCTCTTTAATGTCTTAAGGACTTCTTGGTAAAACCTTATTCAAATCAAACTATGAAAACTTGCTGAAAATAAAACACACTGAAAGCTTCCTGAAAGGAAACACACCGTGCAAAAAGGAAACACACTTGCTGTTGGAAAATAAACACACTTGATTTTGAAAGTAAACACTCAGATTAAAATTCTTGAAAACAATTGCAAGAAATATATAGATTTATCTAAACACCTGCAGGCATAAGTATGCAATAGAATTTAACTGAAAGAACTAAAGCAATACAAAATTAACAGATCTAAGCTATTTGCTGAAGAAATATAAATACCAAACAAATTAATATCCTAGTCCTTGGGGGAGTGGGCCCTTGCTCCTCCTTGACTCAGGATTTTAACAACTCATAATTCTCTCAAATTAGAGTGGCTATTTTATTGATGAAGACATTCAGTATTACAAAACATATTGAATCTAGATACTTAGTCTATTTATTTTCTCTATTCTATATCTCTAATCTCTTCTATCTAATGTAGGTCTACATTTATATACATTTTACAATCCTAGCTGTCTCAATGATTTTGATGAAATCAAATCATGCCCAGAACAGATGCTGAGTCAGATGGCGGTTGATCAGACAGTTGTAGGATAACTCTTCATGGATCTATGTTTATAAATCTTCTCATCCTTCATGATTGTAGATGCAAAATTTCTAGATGCGGTTTAAAGTAGATAACTCCCATTGGTTCTGGAACTTTGGAGAAGTTCAAGAACCATAGGAAATTGTTAAGAACCAAAACCTGTGAGAGTTCCAGAGCTGTCACCAGGACTTCCGGAACCAAGTCTGAAAATTTTGGAACTAAATTCTGGAGTTCTGGAACTAAGTCCGAAAGTTCTGGAACTAAATGATGACTGTGTGATGGAGTTATAGAACTAGCTTGGAAGTTCTGGAACTAAGCTATGTAGGATCAGACGCTATGAAAAACATATTGAACGCCCCCTGCTTCATTTCCTTGACTGATTAGACATGCTCTATTACAAAACTAAATTTAAACACACACTACGTTAGGAATTTTAGAGTTTTTAACATTAGGATCACAATCAATCAAAAGACAGACAGTTACATCCTAACTCATATCAGATCAACTAAAATTCACACAATGTAATCAAACTTAATCAAAAGGAGAGTATTATGAGATCATATATTATACAGTAATCAGACATATACTGGCCTTATCATTTCCCCCAGACTTACTTGTTTTTAAGTCCCTTTACAAAATTATTCTTCAAAAGTGGGATCATATGTTCTGCATTCCATTTGATTGCTCAGATCAAATGGCTGATACTTAATTTTCCAATGCTTAAGCTCAAATGTACTAGACCCATCCCCTTTTTTTATTTTCCTCTCCCATTTTTCAAATTCAGCAGGGTCTTGATGTTTTCTGTTCTGCTAAGGAGACATGGGGGTGAGAAGTAGAGGTGGCCTCGTTCACATTCCCATCCATATTTGGCTATAGGTTTCATTGACTTGGGGAATTATTGTGCATAATGCTTTGGCCCTCTCTAAAATGCATATCAGATTTGTAGGGGAAATTACTTCCCTTCTTTTCAAAGAAGCAGTAAGGAGTTCCCATATTTTTTAGCATCCTTCATAAATATTTTCAAATTTTTCCTCCTCATAGGAGGTGAAGGCATCAATACTCTTTTACAGAATAACACGGTAATGTGTCTTGAATATCTTATCAAAGGCATGAGTTCTGAAATGTGTGAGGAAGGCAGAAGGTTTACCATAATGAGCTCTCATGCAGAGGCCTGTTGAGATGGCTTTCAATAAAAATTTAGATTCTCTTTCCTTCCATGTAATTTGGTTTTACAAAAGAGAGACAAATGCATTGAGCTGGCTCTCCCCTACATATAAGTTAATCATAAATCCTATGTTTTTCTGTAGCATATAATTGCAAAGATAAAATTCACACAGGAGATTTTTCTATTCAGGGCTGGATAGAGAGTAAGTTGCTATGAATTCAGATTCATCTTGTAGTTCATGTGGAAGCCCACATGTAATTCTTGACAACTACCAGAAAATGAACTGATCTTCCAAAAATACACTATATGCAGGAGAAGGTCTCTTGCAGGAAAGCAATTTTTCACTCATAATACATACCATATGAATTTTGGTAAGACATTTATATTTATTTCCTTCCTCATTATAAAAGTTTTATTCCCATTCCTTTCTTGCCTTCATCTCTTCCTCAATATTGGTCTTTAATTCCTCATTTGGTTTTTTAGATTCTCTGACCTCTCTAAAAATATCATCCCATTGCTATTTCAGTGGGAAATAGGTCAACTCAGTTTTTGCAGAGGTTGTGAAAACAACACTCTGTTTCCTAGAAGTCTGGAACTCTTCTTCTTTTTCTATCAGCTATTTCTTGGTTGCTGATAATTGTTCAGTTCTGGCTGCAAGCTGAGCTCATTAATGAGCATTTCCCTTTGTTCAAATTTAAGTTTGAGGAAGTCCAATTCCTCATATTTTTCTCTTATAATAAGTTCTACCCTAGATAAGAATAGAGCATGTTTAACTCGTTGTCTTTCCTCTTCCTCTAAAATTATTTGAGGAGTTTGGCATTCTTACTCTATTAAAGGAAAATTTCCTTTTCTTATCCTAGATGCCAACTCTTCTTCTTCATGTGGCACTACTAAAGGTTCAGCCAACTCTTGAAAATCTTGATCATCAAATCTCTCTTCTCCTCTGTCCATTTCAACATGACTTGGCTTAGGTGGAGTCATGGCCATGCTGCCCAAAATGTCAGCAGCTTCCTCTTCCATCCTTTCCTACTCACTCCTTACTTCTGGAGTTACCCTTAACCTCTTATGAATTTTTCTTATCTGGGGAAGTTCAATATGCCCAGTAGTGAATTTCCCTCTAAAAATTCTTCTTACTATTCTTTTTGGTTCTTGTGTGGGTGAGCTATCACCGTTAGAGAAAAATATTGGTTCTTCTGAAGCTGTTGTGGAAGATGGAATTTCCTTCATAGGTACAGAAGGATCTATTGTTTTTATCTTCCTCATTGAACTTATTTTCCTTGGTATCTTTTCTCTTTCCATTTCCCTCTGTTCTTCTACAGGGGCATCAATTTCTAGATTAGCTGAAGGAGAGAATGCAGCTAGAATTGCCCTTCTGATAATATTGGGTTTTTCTTGAACTTGCCAAGAAACTTGTCCCAAATTTCTTCTCCATTCTTTTTTGACAAGAAATGGTACTGGTATATTAAGTGAATTAGACCATGATGTATAATTGTTCCAACACCCTAGGAATATCTCTGAGCCATGGTCTGAATGGGATAAAAAAGAAACCCTAGGAGGTTTATTATGTATTCAGGTTTGGTGGCTCCATACGTTAGATATATGAGCATTTTTAAGACCTCCTTTCCCACAGACCTAAACTGATCATCACAAGTTAAATATTTTACTATCCAGAATGCTACCCTATCAAAGGGTTTGTGCAAATTGGCCCTTCTGACCCCTTTTATGATTTTTCTTTGTATTATAGATATACTGGGGTTTAGCTTTTTCTTCTTACAGCAAGACTTCTACTAGTTCTTTCAAAGTCCCCTTTACAGGTTGTGGGAAATAAACAATGGATATTCTAAACACATTACTTATAGTATTTACAGAGAAAGGAATAAAGAAATTTCTTACTTTTGTTTCTAAATTCTGGCCCTGTATTTATAATCGGCATCGATCGAGGTACAATCGGTGCCGTTCCAAAAAAATGGGTGTCGATCGAGTACCAGTCGGCGCTGATCAGGGAACATATTCCCAAAATGGACAAAAAGGATGAATTAGAAAGATAAGAGTATTATCCTTCCAACTCAAATACGGGAAATATGCCGCTACACGGTTTGGGGAGAGGAGAAATAGGGGGGATAGATGGATAGAATTGATATGGGAGGTTAGGAATTGATATGGGGTAAATAAGTGGTTAAGATACATGTAAAAAATATAATTAAATAGTTAATATTTAATTATCCATGGGTAAAATACAATGGGGTATAATAAACTTAGGATAGATGTTTAATTAGATATTTAATTAATACCCTAAAGGAAAAGTGGTGATAAAAAGGTGCCCCAGGTTACCCGAGAACGTAAATGAACGCGGGGGACACTAAATTGGGTAACCAATTTTAGGTGTCTACATTTTGCCCCTTTTTGTCGAGTAACTTGCGATAAGCAAATTTACAAGACAAAAATAGAAGAAAAGTGATGATGTGATCCCCCTCAAAATATGGATGGGATGAATCTTAAAAGACCAACCAATCCCGAGTTTGAAAAAGGTAGATGAGAATGAAGGATGCCCCAGCTAGATATCTGGAGTAGATATGATCATTGATGACACATGAAAACAATAAAAAAGGCAGTAACCTAAGGAACTCACATTGATAGGGTAAACTAGATGGTCTTTGTATGGGACGACGTTAGTGGCTACAGACCCGTGAGAAGAAGGAGGACTGTAAAACAGTAGCAACCAAAGAGTGACACATTGGTAGAGACAACTAGATGGTCTACGAATGAGATGACGTTAATGCCTACAGACCCGCTATCTTTAGGCTGCCACAAATGTGAGTGACCCATGTATAGGGACCAGACTCAAAATGGGTGATAACATCAAAAATATGTGCCAAAAGGCAATACTAAGGTCATAATAATGATCAGATAAACAAGCCAAGCATCAATTCTTTGGCAAAAAAGATGAAGAGAAATTCTCATTGGAAGAATATGATGTTAAAAGACAAGAATGTAACCAATCTGTGACGATTGGCATCAATTGGCGTCGATCAGAAAAAATTGACGTCAACTAAACCAATTGGCTCTGACTAGAGAAATCGGTACCAACCGTCCCGAAACCCTATAAATATGGGAAAGGGAAATGGTAATGATTTATTTGCATTGTGATGATTGATTTAGAAATAGTCAAAAATCAAATTTGAGCAAAATGGATGCTTCTGGGAGCAGTCAGAAGCGAAAGAGGACACAACCTGGGGTAAGTGGATCTACTTTAGTTTTGTGTATGTGTTTATCATTCAATAGCACACTAGGATGCTAGATTTTAGGAAAAGTGGGGATAAGTTGGAGGCCAGAGTGTCTTGGACACTCTGCCTCTCAATCGGTGTCGATTGACAAAATCGGCACCGATTAGGTTCAATGGGCGCTGATTGGGTTTCCAATCGACGTGGACTAGATTAGATCGATGTTGATTGGAACTCAATCAACACCAATTGCATAGATGAGACTTAGAAAGTAGAGAAATGTGCTTTTGATGTTTCAATTTGAATAAATGAGAAGCTAACACCATTTTTTATGTTGTGGATGCACGCATGAGAGGCTTTACACATGCGGGATGCTATTAATGAGATTTTGGAGACTATTCTTCCTGATGTGATAGATGATGATTGGCATCACTTGGAGCTAGCCGGGCTCGGGGGATTTTGTTACTACCGATGAGTGCCCCGAGATGTGGAGTTGATGTGAGCCTTGATATGACGATGGGATAGCAAGACGTGCATGTTCTGGTTCAGGATGGGTGAGATGACCATCACCCATGAGGATGTCTACAGGATCCTTAGGCTACCGATTATAGGGGACCCAATAGAGACCACTCCATGAGAGCAGCAATAGAGAGCTCTGGGATGATTATATGGAGACAAGGCAGATGATTTAGAGATAGTGTCTGGGGTGGTGAGGATAGCCTCACAGTATAGACAGGATGATGCTAGGAGTAGACAGATAGCATTGATTTAGATGGCGATCTCCTACTTCACTCTACCAGATTCAGGAGGTAGGAGATTTCCACTTCTTTTACTAAACTTTGTCAGTGAAATCTTGGAGTTTAGGTAGGTATTCACATTTGCAGAAGCCTTATTAGCACATATATATCATGAGTTGTGGATGTACACCACAGGTATACGGAAAGGTATTGATGTCAGCTTTGTGCTCCATTACTGGGCATATGAGCATATAGCAATGATCAGGCCATCATGGCTTCCATGGATGCTAGGAGCAGAGGGGGCCCTCGAGTATGGATTCTGAAAATGGCGGGAAGACATGGCCCCAAGAGATATAAGGAGATCTATAGAGTGGTATAAAGAGTGATTTAGGACTTTGACACCAAAGTAGGTTATATGGAGACCATACCGGGTCTACCCGACATGGGTTGGTCAGTATGCTCACCTGGTGCAGCAGAGATGGAGCAGGGTGGTCAGGGGCCGTAGGCCAAAGATTTTAGAGTGAGTCCTGTTTATACGGGTGATGAGGTAGTTTGGTTTGGTACAAACAGTCCTGACCACATATGTGCCATATAGGCGGGACAACAGAGAGACTGACCTGCTGATTTTGATCCTGGTAGATCCACTGAGGGAGGCCCCACCTCCCATAGATAGTGATGATGATGTAGGAGTGGATGATGGCTACGGGTCATGGTACCACATAGAGCTACCACGACACCTCCCAGCATCCGTAAATGCAGATGAGGATGACATAGCTGCAGAGTTAGAGAGATTAGATGGAGAGAATGCCGCTCTGCTATAGACACATCAGGAATCCCTGGAGGAGATTAGGACACTGACAGAGGAGAGGGATGCATTGAAACTGGAGAGAGATACCATTCGTCAGGAGTGGGATAAAACGATATAGCAGAGAGATCACTATCATAAACATAGAGAGGCCTTTAGGGCCAAATATGGTGATACAGGCACCACCTCAGAGTCAAGGGCATAGGGTGTGGTAGCAGGAGGGCCACTACCTATAACAACAGCGCCATTACGAGCACCCAACATGGTGAGTCTGAGCACTTATCTGGCTCTCCTTACTGAGGTGAGATACTATGAGGACACCCTGACACAACATAGCCCTGATGTGCCTCGTTACGGGGTGAGGAGGAGATCAGCAATAGCCTCGACTAGTGGTGCATCGGAGGGTGCGAGCACTAGGAGAGATCGAGATGGGGGTAGGGCCACGACAACAGGTGTCTCTAGCTCTATAGGAGATGGCTAGGAGAGACAGCTTGGACCAGAGAAGGGTGGAGGAGATAGTGTTTTCCACCTATCTGAATTCGTGATTTAGATGTGTTATTTTTGTATCGATATACTGATGTAGCCTCGATTTGAAGGCATTTTTAATGTATGATGTATATGGCTTGATTGGAAGCCATTCACTCTTTTGTACAGACATATATGTATATATATATTTTCATCCTTTTGTGTTAAGTGATTGGACTCTTGTATTTGAATTTTGATAGATAGGTGTTTTGGATAGAGATATATGCTATAGATGTGATTTATCATGGATAAATGGTTGATTTTAAACTAACATGTTTTTTTAGATGTTAATTTAAAATGATATAAATATATGGATGCACATGTGTTTTTAATACATGCTTTTTGATGATATTTAGATGAGATTGATGAGATGAGCATAGATGATAGACTTTGACTGAGTAAATTACCATGTTAAATGTCAATTTAACTAGATGAACAACAAATAAACATGGGAAATGTCTATTTAGAATAAAGAAAGAGATGCAATGTTCTTAAGAAGGCACTACACCTAGATAGAAAAAGAATGATAAGTTAGACTCCTCACTGACCATAAATAGAAACCTTGATGGTATACCGAAAAAAATGATGTACATAGGGCCATAGATACAGATAAAATGAACTTGACACTAGTTAGTCACAAACAAGATCCAGGAGATAGATGAAACTAGAAGCAAGTATGTATCGAGCCACAATACACGAAGGATGGAACATGTGCTTAGACAGGGTCTCCATATGATTGAAAAAGGTCTTATACCTCAACTTTATGATTTTTTTGACAGAAGAGAAAATTGATCAAAGTGGGAAGTTTGCAATATATGGAAAGACTGATCGATATGGGAAGTCTTTTTACGATGCTAAAAAGTGAACAAACTGGCCAAAAGGAGAATTTTGTTACTACACAAGGCTGATCAATGTGAGAAGCCTAAAAATGCCATGAAATAAAAAGTCATCCTTCAAGGGAGAGGTCTGTATTTTGATTTTAATGGTAGCCATCCTTTGAGGGAATGGTCTACACTTTTTGATTTATTTGATAAGGCATGGATAACTATCCTTTGAGGGATCATCCTATCTTTTTATGAATTAGGAGAGCATCTCTTTTTTTTTTTTGGGAAGAAGTTGAGTTTAGACAAGATAGATCAGATGGGGGGAAAAGAAAATATATATAAGCACATATTCATGTCCCTAGTGGATTCGATTAGGATAGATGAAGTAGTGATTAAGGTGTTCCTACCATGAGGAGGAACAAATCTGTAAAAAAAAATGCTATGAGTAGAGCCACAGTGTTCATATTTAAGGTATAGAAAGAAATAATGCAGAGTACCACATAGTTCTGAATCACTACAAAATGTGTGACTGGTTGTAGATGGATGAAAGATCTGTTTTGTGACTAAGATCGTGTAAGATAAAGTTTAACAACAGAAGGGCCTCAGATGCAAAGCATTAAGAGGTTCCATTTTAGGTACACCATCCATGAAAGATACGTGATAAGCCTTAGACCCATACTTATGAGTGACAATGTATGGACTCGTGCAGTTAGGAGCAAACTTACCACGCTGACTCCATTCTAGTGTAGTGACATTTTGGTTTTCTTTAAGAACAACATCACCAAATTTGAAGTCACGGTGCTACAAGTGCTTGTTATAAGCACATTTGACATGCTCAAGATAGACTTGATGATGCTCAAGAGCATTGAGATGTCACTTATCTAGCAACTCCAGCTGTGTGAGACGGTTTTGACTATAGTCCTCATCAGAGACAAATTCTCTAGGAGAGACGTGAAGAGATGGAATCTGGACTTCCATAGGAAGGAAAACCTCAGACCCATAGACAAGAGAGAAGGGAGTAACACAAGTAGGAGTATGAATGCTAGTCTGATAAGCCCAGAGAGAAAAAGGGATATGTAAATGCCAATCCCTACTAGCTCGACTAGTTACCTTTGTGAGGATATTACGCAAAGTTTTATTGGAAGCCTCAGCTTGGCCGTTAGCTTGGGGATAGTATGGAGAAGAAAAGATGAGTTTAATATTGAAAGTGTCATAAAGGTTCTGTAAATATTTGTTTTTGAAAGACTTACCATTCTTTGTGATGAGTTTGTGTGGAATACCAAAGCGACAAATGATGTGTTGATAGACAAAATCAACAATGGGTTTAGCTTTGGTTGATGAAAGAGGAATAACTTCCAGCCACTTAGTGAAGTATTCTGTTGCAGTAATGATGGAGTGATGTCACTGCGAAGAGCACAGATTGATGAGACCAACGAGATTAAGACCCCATTGTGAAAAAGGCCATAAATCCACTGCGGGTTGCAAGGCCTGACTAGGGATATGTGTGAGATTAGCGTGTTGTTGACAATTGACACACTTCTTGACATAGTCGCAGCAGTCTTGATTAAGAGAAGGCTAATAATAACCTAAACGAAGGATGCGCTTAGCTATGGCCAAACCACAAAAGTTTCCACCACAGATACCGTCGTGGATCTCCTGAATGGCTTTAGATGATTCAGGGGTTTTGAGGCACCGAAGAAAAATACCATCAAAACCACATTTGTAGAGGATTCCACCCATAATAGTATAGCGGTTAGCGCGTAGGATAAAATATCTTCTACCATTAGAAGTCAGATCTAGAGGAAGCACTGAACGGGATAGGAAATCAAAAATGTGCTGATACCACTCATCTTGAGTGTTGGTTGTCAACTGCTTGAGATGAGATGGTTGGTCTAAACACTGAACAACCACATAAAGTCATGAGTCTTTAGTAAAAGGTGGAATAAACGAGGCTAAAGAAGCCATTGTATCTGCCAATCAGTTTTCAGTGTGAGGAATAACTTGGATAGTAAATTTATCGAAAGATTGAAGTTGAAAGAGAATGATATCGTGATATTTTTGAAGGACATCATTTTTGCACTGATAAAAACTAGTGACTTGATTAACGATGAGTTCAGAGTCACCGAAGATGTCGATATGGTGAGCGTCGAGATTAATGGCATTTTGAAGACCTAAAATGAGAGCTTCATATTTAGCCATATTATTGGTACATTCAAATTTAATCTTGTGTGCGACAGGGATAGGTGCACCCCAAGGAGGAATCATGACAAAACCTACACCTCCCCCTTGCTGACATTTGGACCCATCAAAGAAGAGTTTTACTTTAAATTGAGACAGACCAAAATTGATTTGTTGGATGTACTCGTCAGGGAATTGAGCAAGGAGGATTTAAGTGTCCAAAAGAGGAGTATCAGCTAATTGATCTACAATGACCTGACTCTTAATAGATTTTTATGAGATGAACTCGAGGTCAAACTCTGTCATGAGCATGAGCCAACGAGTGATATGATCATTGTGATAAGGTTTCACATGCATTGTCTTGAGTGGATTGACACTTGTAACAATGTAAGTTTTGTGATTAAGGAGGTAATGATGAAGTTTAGAAGTTATGAAGAAGTGAGCACAACACAATTTTTAAGCTTTCGAATAGCATGTTTCATACTCATGAAGAGTGCGACTGATATAATAGACAACCTGTTCTTTACCATTAGCATCCCAATGCGAGATCATGGCTCCTAGAGCATGGTCAGTCATAGAAATATAAATATAGAATGGCTCCCCCTCGCGTGGAGGTGTGAGCACAGGTGGAGAAAGAAGATAAGCTTTGAGATCATCAAAGGCTTTTTGGCAACGCTCATCCCATTCAAAATAAACATTTTTACGGAGGAGATGATGAAAAGGTTGGCAACGGTCTGAAAACTGTGAGATAAAATGATGCACTCATTGAAGGCATCCTTGAAGACCACAAAACTACTTTAAGTTGGAAGGGGGAGGCATCTCAAGGATAGATTTTATTTTTGTGGGATCGATTTCAATGCCCCTAATAGAAATGATAAAGCCTAAGAGTTTACCAGTGAGAACGCCAAACACACATTTAGATGGATTTAGGCGAAGAAAAAAATGAATAAGTCTCTCAAAGAGAGGCACAAGAATGAAAAGATGATCTTGATGGTGTTTGGACTTACCGAGGAGGTCATCGACGTAATCTTCCACAGTTTTGTGTAAGAGATCATGGAAGATGTAGGTCATTGCATGTTGATAAGTTTCTCCTATGTTCTTAAGACCGAAGGGCATGATGCAATAAGAAAATTTCCCCCAAGGAGTTATGAAGGAAGTCTTATGTTGGTCCTTTGGTGCGATGAGAATTTGATTATACCCAGAGAAACCATCCATAAGAGAAAGCATCTCGTGACCTGCAGTTAAATTCATGAGTTGGTCGATATTAGGTAGAGGAAAATCATCTTTCAGACAAGCGAGATTAAGATCCTGAAAGTCAGTGCAAATTCAAATTTTCCCAATAGCTTTGGTTATTGGTACTACATTTAAAACCCATTGTGAATAGTCAATGGGTTGGATGAAGTTGGTAGAAAGCAAGCACTGTAACTCTTCTTTAACGAGGAGGGCTACATGAGGATGCATCTTACGTAGTTTTTTTTTAACTGGTTTGATGTCTGGAAGAGTAACGATATTATGGACCACAATATTAGGATCGAGGCCTGACATATCTTCGTATGACCAAGAAAATGCTTGGCGATGGTGGGAAAGAAAGGAAGTGAAGTCTCCTAACTCCTATGGATTAAGA
Source organism: Taxus chinensis (assembly GCA_019776745.2). NCBI lineage: Eukaryota > Viridiplantae > Streptophyta > Pinopsida > Cupressales > Taxaceae > Taxus > Taxus chinensis. Next base: position 240,633,288 of record CM034147.1, read on the forward strand.
GATTGGCCGACCTTAATGATACGCGGGTCTTTAGAGGTCCCTATATTAAGGTCAACAATGGCTTCATTGACAAGAATAGACGTGTCAGAAGGAATGGTTTTAGGAAGATAAGAATCTTCTGCCCCTAGATAGGTAAGGACAGAATCATCATCCGCACAGTGGATAGTATTGATAGTGGGAGAGTCGTCTTCAACTATTTCAGGGAAGACTAATGGTATGGAAGTGGATTTTCCATTAGTCTTATAGGTCAGTGGATAAGGAAATGGTATTAACTAAATTTTTTTTAGGTGGGATGGAAATGGTGTCGTCCACATTAAGTGATGTTTCCGACCTAATGGGAGAAGATGGTTCCTCAATGGAAAGAGGCTCATCGAGAATGGTGATGGTGGCTTTCGAGAGAGGTTTAAACTCTAAACCAAATTTTTGATGTGGTTTAAGAGTTGGAATGGATGTAAGGTCACCCTATTCATATTTTCCCAGGCCAAAGCCTTTCCACGCGCATCGATATAGATAAATTTTTGCAAACGTGGGATTTTGTAGACAATCAAACCCTGCTGAATAGGGTTTGGCCCTAGGAGGAGAATCCAGATGATAGTGAGGTGTATTAAGACCACCATAGATGAAGTTAGTATGCTGATTGGGAGGACCAATGGTGATGATGTGACCAAGACCTGGTTAATATTTAGGTTGTTTTTATGGCCTACCATACTCGTTAGGTTTGAGATGGGCATCAAAAGAGAGAAGAGGAAGCTCTCATAACAAAAAAAGCTGCAATGTTTCTTCTAGATTTTGTAAATCTAGTAATTTTGTTGTAGGTATGGAAGAGGATGAAGCCTTGTTAGGAGAACAAGCATTCTCCTTTGGAGGGGCAGACCCTGTGGTCATGTCACATTGTGCAGAAGGGAAAGGATCTCCTGGATGAGTATAGATTTTTCCCTCATACTAATATTTTATGCATCGATGGAGGGTTGATGGGACGCAATGCATTGTATGAATCCAGGAGCATCTGAGGATCATACTGTAGTGGAATTTCCCTTCAACAATGTAAAAAAGATCATGAAGCAGTTTCTTGCCTACCTGAATGGGCAGGACCACAGTTCCTAAAGTAACTGCCAGCTAATCATTAAATGATCGAAGGGCAAAAGGTGGTGGTGAAACTACGATCTTTGGTAACTTAAGTTACTCGAATGTGTGGGAGGAAATGACGTTGAGTGGAGCACCATTTTTGATCATAGTGCATTTTAACACAGTGTTATTGATTTGAACTGTGATAAAGAGAGGAGCCTATAAATCCTCAGAAGAAAGGGGAGGAATTTCAGAATCCTCGAAGGAAATGGTAGTTGATAGTCTATTCAATCCAACAACCATCTTGAAAGACTAGGGCTCATCTGAATTCACTATGATATGGCATAGATTATCTATTAGAGCCTAGCGATGTTGGGGAGATGACTGAATGAGGTCAAAAAGAGACATTTTGACCGGAGCATGGGTGAGTTATTTTATAACACTCTCCTCAACTGACATAGGAATCTGAGCCCGAGGTGAATCATGAATAGAGATTCAAGGTCTTGGAGCTAATGAGGAAGGAGGTACTCCTTCGGGGGCCACATAAATGATGACCTGTGGTCGAGAGGTTGTAGAAGATGATGGATTATCATACTGTTGTGCTCTAGTGGCGATATGAATTGTGTCGATTTGAGAAGGTGGAAGATCATCCGGAGTGGAATTAATAGAATTAGAGGACTAAGTAGACCATTTAGGATCAGATGTAGTTGGGATTATAGGAGACACTTGTCCCTCCTCCTCTTCCAGTAGAAGATCACTTTCTTCCAAGAAGCTGTTAACAATAGATTGAAGGGATTTACATCCCTCAGTGTCATGACCTGGAGTGCGGTGGTAAGCACAAATCAAATCAAAGTTGAATCAGGAAGGTTTTACTCCTTTGGGATTATAGGGTTTGATTAGAGGAAGAGATATAGATGAATATTGGATAATTTGGTGAATAATTTCAGTATAGAATCTGGTAGACAAAGATGAGGATAGAGATGACAAAGGCACCTCTTTAGCCTTAACAGATTGCCAAGGTAAAAGAATCTACATATCTATTTTGAAAATATTTTTAGGGATTGTTTTGCTTTTTTGGAAATTGGGAAAAGCAACCTTAGATGCTTGAGATGGAAGCAAGTGAGGCAAGATTGATTTTGGTGGAGGAGGAGCTCCTAAGATAGATTTTGAAGATGATGAAGATGTGACAAGTGTTTTGGTCTTCAGAGATGAAGAAGGCTGCTTGGCTGGAACAGACGAAAATCTAGATAAGACTGATTTAGATGGGGGAGGATCTCCCAAAATAGATCTGATAGGAGGCACACAAGGTGCCTTGGCTTTTGGTGATGAAGATGATGGTTATGATAAAAGAGGTGATGCCTTTCTAGTGGGTAAATTCACTTTACGAGGCACCGGTGAAGATGGTGTTTTAGAAGAAGACACCTTTTTAGTGGATAAATCCAATCTTTTATGAGGCACAAAGAGAGATTTTTGAGGGAAAGCACCAAGAGTCTTGATGGTCTGAAATATTGGTTTTCCCTTTTCAGGGATGGTGACAACTTCGACGGCATAAGGTGATTGTAACTATTTTGGAGGAAGTAAAGGAGATGATAGTGATGATGTAACCTTAGGTTTAAACTCCAATTGTTTATGTCTAAGTACAGGTGTTGATGCTAACTCTTTATATGTTTCCTTAATAGGCAAGGAAGCACTGATGGTGGAAGATATAGGTAATGAAGAGGCAACCTCTTGTGAGGAAGGTACTTCAGATGCGGTAATTGTGGGTGTAATTACTATAGAAAAAGTGACGGGAAGGGTTAAGATTGAGGACGCTTCCGAAGGTATAGAAGTTGGTATAACTATGGGCACATTAACCAAAGGCATGGTCGTGGAGAAAATGGGAGCAACAGAAGTAGAATTATCTGTAGTGGAAATTTGAAGGTATGTAAATGACTCAAGCATTGAAATAATATCTGACATCGAGAAAGATAAAGATGACACAATCTCAGGTATAGGTGGAAGAACAAATGGCGAGGTAGAGGGATATGACTCTGTTTCTGATAAAGGATGACTCAAAGATGGACCATGTGAGGATGGCGGGATCTCAAAATTTGAAGGAGCGGGGGAGAGTCCCAATTCAGTTGAAATGTTTGTGGTTGATCCCGATTTAGAAGAAGAATCATTAGTAGAAATGAAGCTGATAGTATGAGTGTTTGGTTTTTGAGTCCCTGAAGCGTCATTGTTCAGGGAATGATTTGGAAAAGGCTATTTAAAAACATCAAGTGCTTGATTTGGGGGAGCATTTGGGTTATCCAGAATGAGCTCACCTTTGTCAATGAATTTTTGGATGAGGTTTTTGAAGGTCTGACATTGTTCAATGTCATGGCCTTTGCTTCTATGATAACGATAGAAGTCATTTTCCCTTTACCAAAATGGTCGTTCTTAGCTCTCATCAAAATTTATAATAGGAGGAAGTTCGATCATGGGAACTTCCAACATTTTTTCTAAGATAGAAGTGTATGATTCCCCCAATGAAGTAAAAGACTGAGATGACGAGGGTCCTTTTTGGGAAGATGAAGAATCTCTCTAAGGTGTTTGATTAGAAGTGTTATCAACTCATGAAGTTTTTAATATGATAGCATTGGTGGACCCCTGATTCTTGTCTTTATTAAAAGTGGAAGGGTTTGATTTTGTAAACTGAGAAAAATCTGGTTTAGACTTAGAATGAAGTTTTAGCTTCCCTTGTTTAATGGCACGAGATTCAAGTTTGCATGCCATTGTAAAGGATTCTTAAAATGTATGAAAGATTTGAATCCTTAAAGTGGAAGAAATATGATTAGCGCAAGATCGAGTAAACAAATCGATCTGTTGATATTAAGGGAGGGAGAAAGATAATTGATTTATTATCCCTCTCCAATGAGCAACAAAGTCTGTAATAAAATTGTCATCGAATTGACGAATGTTATAAAGATTTGTAATTGAGATCTTATGTACGATGTTTATTGAGAAGTTTTCAACAAACATCTGAGCTAATTGAGAGAAAAAAAAATAGGGAGTGTTGGGGTATGTTATTGTACCAGTCTAAAGTGGGCCCTGCTAAAGACATAGGAAAGGTATAGAGCATAAGCTCTTGATCCTGGACTATAATGTAGCAAACTTGCTTGAATGCTCATAGGTTTTGTTGAGGATCCTCCTAGCTATGAAATTTTGAGAACTTAGGAAGTTCCCATTGGGGAGGATAAGGCTTAAAAGCCACTGATGGATGAATCGGTTCATTACATACTTCTTGAAAAGAGTATGATGGGTGATCCCCTTTGGTGGAGGCTTCTAGGTCTACAATTTTCTTGAAAATAAGTTAGATGACGTCAGATTGAGGAGGGGGCATGTTGGTATGTCCCGCATAAGAAGCAAATGGTAGGTTTTGTTGAGGTGTTAATGGGGGATTCATCTGCTAATTAACAGGATGATAAGAGGAATAACCAGATGTTCTGGGTGATGCCTGGTGAGGTATTTGTTGTGAAGGAGCCTGTGTATAAATAGGCTGTGAGATGACAAGTGGTTGAGAGAAAGGTGGTTGAATGAAAGACGGAGCCTGTGATTGGTGGGTTCCTACACTTGCCGACTGAATCAGAATGGATTGAGGAATGTGGGTGTTGATTTGATTTGATATGGTGGGGAACAAACTCTGAATGAGGCTTTTGACTTTTGGATTGGTTATTAGGGGTGCCGACACCAAAGAATGAGTAAAGGTCACTATCACTGGAGCATTAGAAGAAAGACCAGCTAGAGGACGAGAAGGAGGAACCGACTGACTCATAGGAGGGGGTTGGTTCACAGAGAGATACTGACCCTGAGACGTAATAGATGACATAGAAGAATTAACAACAATTTGTGGGAGCGTGGACACACTCATCATAGCTAAAGAAGAGGGCCTCTCAAAAGTATGCTATGGAGTAGCCGAGGTAGTTGCAACACTAGGGATAGGCAAGGTCATTTGAGAACTAGTCGACATGATCAATGGAAGAGAAAAAGGAGGCATAGATGCACCACCCTCTTTCATGGTTCGCAGCGATAAAAAGCATGCTAACTGCTCTATAAAATCCTGGGATGGTTCATGAGAATAATCGTAAAATTGTTGGATCGGTGGTCCCTGATCAGATATTCAAACAGACTTATGCACTAGGTAGTCCATAAGAGCTACCGGGTTGTGGTCAAGGAGCGCCTCAAATTTAGGATCTCCATGAGGAACATACTCTATATCATAAGTGGATGACACCTCTGAAGGACTGGGGGAAGCTAGTCATGATGGGATCACTTTAGGATGATAGAAAGGATTATATGACCAAGATGGGGAACCAACTAATAGCGGTCCTGAAGAAGACCCAAGGGGTGCTGAAACATCCACATTAGTGGTGATCTCGGATGAAGAAGAGGCCAGTTGAGCTTATTTTCTAGATTGTGACCGGGTGATGACCGTCATAAATAAGTGAAAACATAAATTAAATATTGACCTAACTAATGCACAGACAATTCAAGCAGCGTAGGTGATTATCTCTTTTAAATTTTCATGCTTTTTAAGAAAGAAAATGTTTGGGAAGGATTTTTAGAACGGGGACTACTCAATTGGCCAAACTAAGGATGGGTTGGGGAATGTTTTGGTGAGGAGTCCCAAAGGCACTTCAGTAAAAGACTGGTACGTGGCTTGATATAGGGTCCTACCCCCCCACTTCACACACCACTGTGATAAGGGAGTCCGGTGCTTTGCCAATATATACTAGAACTTCCATGAATTTATAGCATGGCCTGAGTACCGTGTAGGCTCTTCCTCTTGGATGTCACTTCTAAGTAGGTGAGGCCAGTGAAGGATTTTTTGTTTAAATGCTTTATACCTAGTAATTTTGGCTTTGTGTGCAAGGGTGAAAAAATGAAAATAAAATAGTTTCACTACCGATTTTGATCAATTTTCCAACCTATTTAGAGAACTAGATGAAGAACATATAGCAAAAATGACAAAGAAAAATTTCTTTTAAGCACTAAAACCGAAGTGTTTGATTTCAATGAAGACAAGTCAAAAAAGTTCTTTCCCAATGCGATTAATTATTTTCAAGCCCTGAAACCGAAGTGTTTGAGTGTGATAAAAACAAACAAACAAGTTCTTTTTAAGTTCTTAAAAAGGAGAAAACACCGCAAAAGAGAAATACCTGTAGATTTAGCTCTCAAAGGTGTGTGGACTTCAAAAAGTGCGTTGTTGAGCTCTTCCCCTCGAACAATCCCGCGAACAAGCAAAGTGCTCCACAAGACAAGGTTAAGCAAACACGCAAACAAATCCAGAAAGATATATCCAGATAACTAGATACTAGTAGAAGAGAAATTTCTATTTAAGAAACTAGAAAACTTTCAAGAAAATGACAATTTTGCACAAAGAGATAAATAAAAAAGTGCAGCTTTGAAATCAAAATGAAAGGTTTACTAAATTTAGAAATAGAAATAGGAATCTATATATGTAAGAAAGAAATAATTTTGATTTTGCAAATTATAAACGAAAGAAACAAGATCAAAATAAAGAAAGGAACTACTTAAGGAAAACTGATAACAATCAGTGAAGAAAAATAACAAAAGCTCAAAACAGGAAAAGAAATGAACTTACCAATAGGGGACTTTGGTCAGGTCCCACCAGGCGTGCCAGAATGTAGATCAAGAATTTCCGTGCTTGTTACCTGTCCAAGTTAATGCACCGAAATCAACACAAAAGTCTTGAAAAACTCAAATGAAATCAATACTTGATAGTTAATACAGGATCCGAAGACGTAGATGGGAGGAAAGCCAACGTAGACAAGACGGGCACACACGAGCAATCCTGCAAAGTAGATTCGAGAAACCTATGATGCACAAATCCTTGGCAGAAAAAAACAACGTTAAAAGATATTTGGGTGGACTACCTGAAAAGCGGGTCTGGGAAGTGATGAGCTTCCTCGGCGGATGTCAGTCCACGTTTTCAATTAAGGAAAGAAGCATACATGATAAAATATGTAGGTAAATGTTTAAATTTTCTAATTAAAAATAAAAGACAGAATGTAAACAACAGACAAAATATAAACAACAAACAGGAAACTGTGAAAACAATGGTAGACTTATGTTACCTGTACTTGGCACCTGTCTATAGGTTGATCAACATCGACCAAATTGTGATCAATGTCGATTTATTTAAGCAGTGCCGATTAGGGTAAATCGGCGTCGACTAGAATGGGCTGGCATCGATCGGAGGCAAGTTACAGAAATCTTTATGGATGATTGATGAGGACTGAATCGTGAACACCTGCAGGAGCTGCAAAGATGCGGACAGAGTTTCACCTTCGCTAGATGCAGGAACAAAGTCACCAAGAGGTTGATGAATCCTCATGATGTTGATGTTGCAAGGGTAGAGTAACGGTACACCTCTCAGGGATTAATTTGGACAAAATTCTCTCTTCTTTCGATTGACGATTCGAAGGCTCAAGGCTTAAGCTTTCTATCTCTCTTTTTGTCTAACCAGAACTAAATTCTGGCCCTGTATTTATAATCGGTGCCGACCGAGGTACAATCGGCACCGTTTTGAAAAATCGGCGTCGACCGAGTACCAGTTGGCGCCGATCAGGGAACAAATTCCCAAAATGGCCAAAAAGGATGAATTGGAAAGATAAGAGTATTATCCTTCTGACTCAAATACGGGAAATATCCCACTACATGGTTTGGGGAGAGGAGAAATAGGGGGGATAGATGGATAGAATTGATATGGGAGGTTAGGAATTGATATGGGGTAGATAAGTGGTTAAGATACATGTAAAAAGTATAATTAAATAGTTAATATTTAATTATCCATGGGTAAAATACAATGGGGTATAATAAACTTAGGATAGATGTTTAATTAGATATTTAATTAATACCCTAAAGGAAAAGTGGTGATATAAAGGTGCCCCAGGTTACCCGAGAAGGTAAACGAATGCGAGGGACACTAAATTGGGTAACCAATTTTAGGTGTCTACATTATCCACTGTCATTACATTGATATCAACTCCCAAATCTATCAAAACATTATGTACATCCTTATTTCCTATACAGATAGAAATAACAGGACTTCCAGGATCTCCGTATTTGGGAAGTAACATTTTTCCTGCCAATAAATCAACAAGTTTCCCATCTGCTTTGATAGTCTTGGGGTACTGTATTTTTCCTTCCAAGATTTTTCATACATAACATTTTGATTAATTTGTTCAATTCTGGAATGTCCTTAATTGCATGTAAAAATGGTATTTCAATATTCAATTTTCTTAGTTCCTGATACCAATTTAGACTCCTTGATTTATATATCTTCTTTGAATCTCTCTAGGAAATGAAGTCTCAGTAGTGTTGTTATCTGGCTCCTTTTTTTTCTTTTTCAATATCCTATTTTGGAAAAAAAGTACTAGGAATTCTCATTTTATTCTGTCATTTCAATGATTACAAGGGGTGGACTGTTAATGATTTTCTCAAATCTAGTTTGAATATCCTTACAATCCATAGCATGTAAATGAATTGATTTTTCTGGTTATGTTCCATAAACAAGGAGTTGTCTGTTTGTTTCTGGGGTTTTTTACTAGTTATGTAGAAATTTGCGTTTAGACTACATTCTAAGTTTTTGAATTCTATGCAGGAGATCCCATTGATGGCCTACGTTGATTCTGATTTGGATATGTTCTTCCTTGGGAATAATTACTAGGGTTCCATCTAGGTTGTGACCAAGCATACGGATTTCCTTGACTATCCCATGGTTTTTGATGTCCCTGAGAATACCAAGATTGATTTTTCCAATCTTGAGGGTTCCAAGTTGGTTGAGGTACTACTTGAGCAGCCCATGGTTGTCCCAAATTTTTTGGTACTTGCTTGAGCATCTCATGGCATCGTCTAGGGATTAGGAACTAATATTGGCATAAACTTGCCCTTAGTTAGGTTGTCTCTGAACAAAATTTGATTCTTCTGTTGTAGATGAGGGCACTGGTTTATTTAAGTTAATTCTTAATGACATGGGAAGTAAAGAACAAACATTAGTATCACACTCTTTAGATTCACAGATAAGACACATTTCTATTTTATCCAAAGGACAGTCTCTTAGTGCATGCTTCTTCTTATATCCAGGACAATACATAGCTAATGGTTCAGTTTTGGAATTTTCTTTAGCTTGTAATCCATCCATAGTAGAGGTTAATTGTACTAAAATGTTTGTTTTAAAGTTTTGATAACTCATCCATTAGTTTGTTCATATCTAGATTCAAAAATTTTACTGATTCTCCCTTTCTAGGTCCACCTCTCATTCTGGAATAGCTTATACAAATCTCTTTAATTCCATTCATTCTTATCTGATCAATGTCTCCACCTCCTATCAAGTTAAGGGATTCTCTAGATTCATCATCCAAACCTTTGAGAAAAATAGTTTTACTTAATTCCTCTGTAAGCACAAATCCAAATCTTTTGCTAACAAAGAGGAAATTGTCTAAATAGTCTTCTATGTTTTCGTCCTCTTCCTGCTTGATTTTCAAGAATTCTTCCTTCCTATTTCTCCATCTGTAATAATCCTGGTATTTATCTAGAAAGGAAGTCTCCATTTGTGTCCAAGTGCTAATAGAGTTGAATGTTAATCCCATGAACCACCTCATTGTTGCATCCTTCAAGGTGGATGGAAACAACTTGAGTTTTTGATTATCTGTTTTATAATCATAGGTTTGACATAGCACCTTGAATTCAAACAGAAATTGGTCAGGATCTTCAGATGACATCCCTCTGAAGGTGGGTAAATGTGCAGGTGATATACTTTTCATTGATGTGTCATCATCTCCTAATTGTATTAGATAGGTAAAGGTCCTATCAAGTATTCCCTCAGCTTCTCGTGCCATTTCAAAAATATTTTCTGAAGTTTCCTCCCAATTAATGTGGTAAGCTGTATGCTTTGGGGAAGGTGAAAAATCAGGAGTAGGAGGTTGACTACTCAATTGAGAATCAAAACTTACCCTTAATGGATCTTGGGTAATGAGCCTTCTCCTAAAATTTTTACTCCCTTCAGGTGACTGATCTAACAATTCCAAAAATGGGAATTTTGTTTCTTGTCTGATAGGGGATGGTGGTGCCTCCAATTCTTGATCAATTTCCTTACTTTGACTAGAGGGTGTTATGAATTTTTGTGAAGATTTTTTTTGGAAGGAATCTACCCTGTGAGTCTCTTGGTCTACTCATATATTTTGTGATATAGTAGGGAAGATTCTTCAACTACTAGATGTATGTTTTGTTGCTCTTGCTAACACTTAATTAGAAAGTTCTAACTAGTGTTTCCCTGGAAATGACACCAAAAATGATGGGTGTCATCATTCCCTTCATTTAATCAAATTGCTTGTTGATGTGATATCAAACTAGGGGTGTGTCCAAAACTATATGCAACAAGAGTAATTTAACCGATCTAGTAGTTCACTATAGTTATTTTTTTATTTTCTGGGAGATCTCTTTAATGTCTTAAGGACTTCTTGGTAAAACCTTATTTAAATCAAACTATGAAAACTTGTTGAAAGTAAAACATACTAAAAGCTTTGTCGAAAGGAAACACACGGTGTGTAGAATGGAAACACACTTGTTGTTGGAAAATAAACACACTTGCTTCTGAAAGTAAACACACTCAGATTTAGAATTCTAGAAAATAATTGCAAGAAATATAAGAATCTATCTAAACACCTACAAGAACAAGTATACAACAGAAGTTTAACTGAAAGAAATAAAACAATACAAAATTAATAGATCTAATCTATTTGCTAAAGAAATATAAATACCAAATAAACAAATATCCTGGTCCTTTGGGGGAGTGGGCCCTTACTCCACCTCAAATTAGGATTTTAACAACTCAGAATTCTCTCAAATAGGAATGGCTATTTTATTGATGAAAACATTTGGAATTACAAAACATACTTGAATATGGATTACATTAGTCTATTTATCTTCTGTGTTATATTTGTATCTCATTCTCTAATCTTCTATTTCTGTATATCCTATTTATCTATTGCATGTCTACTTTTATATACATTTTACAATCACTAGCTATCTCAATGATTCTGATGAAATCGAATCATGCCTACAATAGATGTTGAGCCAGATTGCGATCGATCAGGATAGCTATAGGATAACTCTCCTTGGATCTATGTTCATATATCTTCTCGTCCTTCATGATTGAAAGGGTCGTAGATACAAAATCTCCAGATGTGGTTTAAAACAGATAACTTCCATTGGTTCTGGAACTTCAGAGAAGTTCTAAAACCATAGGAATATTTTAAGGATCAAAACCTGTGAGAGTTCGGGAGCCATCACCCAGTGATTTCATGAAACTAAGTCCAAAAATTTTGGAACTAAATATCTGGAGTTTTGTAACTAAGTATGAAAGTTCCAGAACTAGATGATGACTGTGTGATGGAGTTCTAGAACTATCTTGGAAGTTCTAGAAAACTAAGCTATGTAGGAACACATGCTATGCTAAAAACAAACTGAACGCTTCCTGCTTCATTTCCTCGATTGATTTAGACCTGCTTTATTACAAAACTAAATTCAAACACACACTATGTTCAGGAATTCTAGAGCTTTTAATATCAGAATCACAATTAATCACCAATCCGGCACTATGAAAATTACATCACCGGGAACTCATCGTGCTAGATCATTTACTAAAAGTCACAGCCTTTAGTTTGGTGGACATAATCTGGAAACAAAACAACAACCGAACACAAGAATACCGTTGACTATGATAAGACAGAATGACGACAAATCTGAAATATCAAAATAAATTATAATATTAACATGAAACTGTTACAATCTCACCCATGAGATACTTCAACAAGACTATGGGAGAAACTTTACAATTACACCTCTTGATGGCTTCTTCAACACACCTTTAACTGATGGCTTCCTTTGCACACTTCCTACAATATTTCTCACTACTTCTTTCTATGCTAAATGAGGGGGGTGGCCTCTCTATTTATAGAACTTCCAGGCTTATCTATACTATCTCTAAGATAGGATAAGAAATCCACTCTGACGAATCATATTCCATACCTTAACTCTTATCTGTACATGTAAGCTTATCTGTTAAGATAAGATAAACCTTATCATTTTACATGGGTTCCACATTTTTAGACTTTTTACAAATAAAATACACAAAATATTTATGACCTCACTCCTTGTCTTTATTACCAATATAATATTTCTAATTCCTAATCATGTAGACCCTACTTCTCTAATTACCCAAACTTTGACATTTTAACATTACCGGACCACTTACGACAAATATTTACTTTTTACAACATTCCTATTGTACTTTGACTGTTACCGTACTCCACATTATTGGCGGCACCGTACTGACGGCGCCGTTATCTTCTATCGGACGCTACTACTAATTACACTTAACAACATCCTATTCCTAATACATACATTAATGAAATAGAAATTATGGAGGAAAATTTTAGTGTCGACATCTTCCCCCTTCCTAGCTTCTACTCCGTCCTCGGAGTAGACTATTCTGGTGCTTGGAAAATCTTCAACTTGTCGTGGTTGACCCATTTCGTAATGGGAGTGCCATCCAATTCCTCCAGTCGGTACGTACCATTTTCATGCACAGCTGCTATTTTGTAGGGCCCCATCCATTTTGGAAGAAATTTTCTCTGTCTTCTTTTTTTTGTATCTGACGAATCATATACTAGGACCAAGTCATTCACATGAAATGGAGACCATCGGATCTTTTGATCAAAGTATTCCTTATCATGCTTCATTTTCTTCTTATGGCTTGTATCAAATTTGCTATTTCCCTCATTTCCTTCTAGCAAATGAAGATGTACTAACCTTTCTTTTACTGAATCACTTTCATCCATCCTTTCATTTTTCATAACTCTCACAGTGGGAATATCAAACTCAATAGGAAGAACTGGATCAATGCCATAGGCCAACTGAAATGGGGAGTATCTTGTTGCTGACTTTGATGTTGCCCTATATGTCCACAATGTTGCATGAATCCTTTTATCCCATTTATGTACCTGCAAGGCTGCATCTTTTGCTAGAATTTGACACAACACAAAATTTGTTCGTTCCACCTGTCCATTTGTGCTTGGCTTGTATGTTGTTGCCTTCCTATGCTTAATAGAAAACTTATTGACTAGGGCTTCTACCACCTCATTAATGAAGTGGCTTCCTTGATCTGTTACAATTTCTAATGGACAACCAAATCTGGTGACAATGCGTTCATATATGAACCTTGCCACTTCATCCATGGAAGTTGTTTTCAATGGCCTAGCTTCAACCCACTTGGTTAAATAATCTGTGGCAACTACAATATACTTATTTTGGCGTGATGTAGTTGGAAGTGGACCTACAATGTCTATTCCCCACTTTTCAAAGGGACCAAGTGGAAGAATAGGACATAATGGAGCTGATGAAGTCTTACGGTTACCATGTGTTTGACAAATATCACATGTCTTACAATAATTATAACAATCTTTAAAAAGAGTGGGCCAGTGATAACCTGCATCCAAGATCCTTCTTGCTGTAAGTTGTCCAGAGAAGTGCCCTCCACATGTACCATTGTGGAATTCTTCTAGCAGCTCCTTTCCTTGATCACGTCCAACTGCCCTCTTGTACTGTCCATCAGGTCCTATTCGAAATAATGCTCCATGCAGAATAGAATATGGATGACTGGCTTGAGTAATCTTTCTCTTAGTCTTTGCATTGGCACCATCAGGAAACTTGAATTCATTCAGATAATTCCAAATATCTATGTATTCACTAGGGATTGTGTCAAGGGATAACAATGCTGCATCGGGAAAATCATCATCATCACAAGATGATCCTAAACCATCATAGGCTCGAGAGAGTGCATCTGCATTGACATGCTTCTTTCCTGGCCTATCTATAATATCAAATTCAAATTCTTGTAGCAAAATTATCCATCTTGCTATCCTCCCTGATGGGTTAGGCTTATTGACAATATATTTTAGAGCCTGATGATCTGTTACAACTATAAATTTCTGCCCTAGCAAGTAATTTCTAAACTTCTTTACAGCAAAAATGATAGCCAGAGCCTCTTTTTCAGTTACAGTATAGTTTACCTCAGCACTGCTCATTTGTCTGCTCCCAAAGTAAATTGGATGTTCATTCCCATTTTCATCCTTTTGGCTCAAAGTACTTCCTAGTGTTGCATCTGAGGCATCAGTGTACACAATGAATGGCTTGCTCCAATCTGGATTCTTCAAAACAGGTGAAGACACCAGGGCTTCCTTCAGTTGTCCAAAAGCTTCATGCGCCTTATTTCCTGGTTCATAAGTAACATCCTTCTTCAAGAACTAGGTTAGTGGCTGTGCAATCTTTGAGAAATTCTTGATGAACCTTCTATAGTAACCCACATGGCCTAAAAATGATCTCAACTTACTTCTATTCATAGGAAATGGTAAATCTTTGATTTTTGAAACTTTATCAGGATCAGTACCAATACCATCTCTGGATACAACATGCCCTAACAAAACGCCTTTAGAACATCCAAAGACACACTTTGTAGGGTTTAGTGAGGCTTGTGCTTCATCTAACCTTTGAAATGCTGTCTCCATCTGGTGCAGGTGGTCCAACTTGCTCCCATAGATGCAAAAATCATCCAGAAATACTCTGATGAAGGTCCTAATGTAGGGTTCGAACACCCTATTCATCAAACGCTGGAATGTTGCTGGAGCATTACACAACCCAAAAGGCATAACTCTATAAGAAAACGTTCCCCAAGGAGTGGTGAACGTGGTCTTCAGCTGATCTTTCTCTGCTATACGAACTTGGTTGTAGCCGTTATATCCATCAGCAAAACTATAACACTCCTGGCCAGCTACTTCGTCCAAGATCTGATCTGAAAATGGAAGAGGGTAATGATCCTTCTTTGTTGCCTTATTGAGCTTCCTGTAATCAACACAAATGCGTAGCTTCCCATTCTTTTTTATTGAGATCACAATGGGAGAAACCCATTCTGAATTCTCCACAGCAAATATGAATCCTGCATCAAGCAACTTATCTATTTCTTCTTTTACAGTCTTGGAAAAATTATGATTCATTCTATATGGCATTTGCTTTATGGGCTTAGCACCATCTACCAGCTCAATAGAATGTTCTACCCAACTTACTTGATGGAGTTCCTTGTAATCAAAAGTGAATAGGTGTATGTACCTTCGAAAGAGCTGGAGGTAGGATTCCTTCTCACTCTCCATCACAACATCACCAATCTTTATTTGTTGGAGACGATCATCAACTTCTTCTTCAGATAATTTTATGGGGTCCTGAGTTGGTGTGACTGGAAGGATATCCATGACTGAAACATCAACCTCACTTTCTTCATCTTCAGTGTCCACTTCACTGGTACTAGAGTAATCAGAGGATGTCCAATCATCAGTTTCATCACTTGAATCCACAGGTTCTGCCTTATGATGTCGAGGGATCACATTTATCTTCACCCTCTCTCTACCACGTCCAAGTGTCATGAAACCTTCATTCCAGTAGTTTCTTGCATGAACTCTCCTTAGCCATGGTCTTCCCAGTAGCATTGGGTACGCAATAGTACCATTTTTCATCACCTGAAAGTCTACCACACATACAACACCCATAACAGATATTTCCACATTTGAAACTACACCTTCTGGTTTAGTTTTTCCTTTATTTAATGACCTTAACATAAGTGTTGAAGGGCGATCAATTTTTAAACCCAACATATTCATTACAGACTCGGTCATTACATTAACTGCAGCACCTCCATCAACTAAGACATCATGAATTGAAATACCATTACATAATACCTCAGCTTGTGGAGCATAGGGATCTGCCTCTGCCTCCAAAACAGGGACCTCAACCTCCTTCCTTCTTCGAGCATTGAGTCCACCTCGCAACTCCCGCCTCTTCTCAGAAGACATAGCCAAGAGTTGACCATATGTAATATTTGCAGGCCTTTTGGACAGATCTTCCAAGATGGAGTATGGTCCTTGCCCCTGTGAAATCAGAAAATCCTGCACACCCAACTTTCTTCTCCTATGTTTCTTACTAGTTTCTCCTTTCATCTTCTTAGGATCAGTTCCATCTTGATTATCTTTTTCTTTCTTTCTTTTTGTTACAAACACATCTACTTCATTATTTCTACTCTTATCTACTACATCAAGAGAATTCACAGGTGCTTTTCCTTTATCATTATCTCTTGTACCAGATGTAGAAGCTCTATCTAGACAATTATACTTATAATGACCCTTTTTATAACAACCATAACAAACAACTTCAGAAATATTTCTTTTTGGACCTCTATCTCCTCCCTGAGAACTAAATTCCTTTCCTTGAAGAAGATTAATAGTTAACTGACCCATCTTTTTGAGCAGATCTTCATACTCAGTAGATGTACTAGGAGAAATATTTGTGCTCACCGGGAGTGGTTGTGGATTCAGGACCAAAGGTGCTGGTGTAGGCTCTACTTTAGCAACAATTTCTTTGGGCTCCTCTTCCATGCTTTCTTCTTGCCTTCTTGCAATCTCCTTTGCTTGTTCAATGGTAGCTGGGCGGTCATACTTCACTCGTTGTCTGATCTCTGGCTTCATCCCAAGAATGAAGTGCTTACAGAGGAGATTATCCACGCCATTCATCAACCCATCCGCTAATCCTTCCTTCCGGATCTGGGCATCGAGCTTCCTCCTTAGCTCTAGAACACGAGCATGATAATCCCTTATCTTCTCCTTCTCTCCTTGGGATAGCTTTGTGATCTCGATCATGAGATCTGCATATTTCTGTTGTTCACCAAATTCTTCAAGAAAACTTTCAGTTAATAAATCCCATGAATTTTTCACATTATCACCTAGTGTTTCAAACCACCTAAGTGTTGAACCATCCAAAAAGGTAGGAAAAAATTCAGTCCATTGTTCCCTTCTTATGAGGCCATTACAAATACAAGATCGCTTAAACTCTTGAATGAAAGAAGAAGCATCTTCATTAGATTGAGCTGAAAAAACAGGAATCTTTCCCATTTTCAAAAGTAACCACCGTGAAATACCAACCCACAAGTACAATTAATAAGACTTATGTGCACAAATAATTAGAATCACTATAGAAATGAGCACGGTAAACTATGGTAAAATCTGACTTACTGCGGTAAAAACTGATTTTACTGTGGTAAACACTATTCACGGTAAAAAGTGAAGTTACTGCGGTAAATACTATTCACGGTAAAAAGTGACTTTACTGTGGTAATTACTATTCCCAGCAAAAAGGACTTTACCAGGGTAACTACTATTCATGGCAAAAATGACTTTAACATGGTAACTACTATTCACGGTAAAAATGACTTTACCATGGTAACTACTATGCACAGTAAAAACAAGGTTACCCTCCAATTGATTTTTGACCAAGTGGGAATATCTCTCCAGAAAATCCACCAACGAGGAATGGTCCCGGCAACGGAACCAAAATGTCATCACTATGATAATTCTTCACCGGGAAATCCTATGATTATTTACTAATGCACTATGATAATTCGTTGACTATGATAAGACACCGGGAACTCCTCGTAAATTATGAATATTAACATGAAATGTTACAATCTCACCCTACTTCAACAAGACTATGGTGATAAACTTTACAATTACACCTCTTGATGGCTTCTTCAACACACCTTTAACTGATGGCTTCCTTTGCACACTTCCTACAATATTTCTCACTACTTCTTTCTATGCTAAATGAGGGGGGTGGCCTCTCTATTTATAGAACTTCCAGGCTTATCCATCCTATCTCTAAGATAGGATAAGAAATCCACTCTGACGAATCATATTCCATACCTTAACTCTTATCTGTACATGTAAGCTTATCTGTTAAGATAAGATAAACCTTATCATTTTACATGGGTTCCACATTTTTAGACTTTTTACAAATAAAATACACAAAATATTTATGACCTCACTCCTTGTCCTTATTACCAATATAATATTTCTAATTCCTAATCATGTAGACCCTACTTCTCTAATTACCCAAACTTTGACATTTTAACATTACCGGACCACTTACGACAAATATTTACTTTTTACAACATTCCTATTGTACTTTGACTGTTACCGTACTCCACATTATTGGTGGCACCGTACTGACGGCGTCGTTATCTTCTATCGGACGCTACTACTAATTACACTTAACAACATCCTATTCCTAATACATACATTAATGAAATAGAAATTATGGAGGAAAATTTTTAGTGTCGACAGATCACAATCAATCAAAAGACATACAGTTACATCCTAACTCATATCAGATCAACTAAAAGTCACACAATGCAATCAAACTTAATCAAAAGGAAAGTATGATAAGATCATATATTATACATTAATTAGACATATACTGGCCTCATCAGACCACAAGCGTGCTTAGTAAGATAAATAGCATTGATGAACAATGGAGGGTATTCACTAGAAGGAATGACATGGGTTGGATGGATATTAAAGGGATTATGTGGATGGAGGGATCATGGGAGATCCAATATATGGGATATGGATTGGATTCAAGGTAGATGGAGAAGGAACTTTCCCCTGAATGAGGAATTCATCTTTCTCTATAAGATTATGGACGATTTACTGAAATGCCTTGCAATGTCTGATATCATGATCTGGGGTACGATAATAAGCACAACTGCAATTAGGATTAAACCATGATGGCTTGGGACCATAGGGATTAAAGGCTTTAATAGGAGAAAGTTTAATGGCAGATGTTTGAGTTAAATGTTGAAAGATGTCTGCGTATGACCCCATTGAAGTGTCATGGGGAAGGGAACTTTTGTGGGTTTTGATAGGATGTCTCAGCTTGGCATTAGGAGAAAACGTAGATGTAGATTGGATGTGTGAATTTTGTGTTTTGGAGGACAAAACAATTTTTTTTTAAGGATGGTATTGTTTGGATGTGGATTTATTACTGCAAGATGTCGTAGATAGAAAAACTAATCCTGACATGGATGTTGTGGCATTAGATTGTTGAGAAGAGGGAAAACCTGAATGTTTCCAAGGAGGCGTAGGGGAATATTGGGGATGTTTTCCCCGAGTCCTAGACTTCAACCAAGAAAATTTACCTCTAGCAGGAATGACAATAGTTTCAACTGGAGGATCTGATAGCTGTGGTGTGGTTATTAATGGAGAAATTCTTCTAAAACAAGACGAAGATGTTAATGAAGAAATAGGTGTTTGTATGATGTGATAAATGATATCTATGTGAGACATGGATTGTTTTGGTTTTGACATGGATAGAGATGATTTTATAGAGGGATAAGGTAAACCATATTTATTTGATTGAGGTGGATGTGTTGGTATAGTAGGTGATTCAAGGGGTATATTTGATAGGGTTACACATCGAGAGGATTGAGTTGGTGTGATAGAAGGATTAGGTAAAGAATATTGGGGTAGATTGGGTGATGTGGCCATGGGAAAGGTTGTTAAGTTAGAGATGGGTGGACTTGTTGATATGATAGGTATAGAGATCGCTAGGATAGATAAAGATGTAGGAACTTTTGTAATATTTGGAGATGTGAATGATGTGATAATTGATGGAGTAGACCTTATGCGTAAGGGTAATGTAGAAAGTGTAGGGGCATTTTTAGGCGTAGAAGTAGAAGGGACTGGTTTTTTCATAAATGTTTCGAGGGGTAAGAATGATATGTTTTCTAAAGGGATTGATGTTGAAGAAGGTGTTGCAAGGGTGTATGTTGTAGAACTGAGTTTAGTTAGGATGGTTGTGAGTAATGTAGGTGTAGTAACATGTGTACTTGAGGTATATGTGGGTGAAGAAATAAATGGGAGAAATGTAGGGATATGTGTGGATACTAGTGGGGCCGAAATAAGTGCTAAGGATGAATATAATGTGGTAGATTGGGGTGTATTTGAAGTGGCGGAAATGGATGATATAGTTGAATGTTATGTAGACATGATAAGGAAAGGAGAAGGTGTAGGTCCAACAAAAGTAGTAAAAGTTGATGTAGGTGTGACAGTTTCTGAATAAGAGGTGAGAATACTGTCCACTGTGGGATCATGTGGAGTTGGTGATAAAATGGGATCTTGATTGACAATATCAACCATACAAGTGTTTGATAGTTGAGATGTAAAGGGGGTGACATGATTCATTGGTGGTTGATTAGTTTGTGTAGTGGAGGTATCAATTTGGATATCCCCTTGATTTACGAGTAGTTGGACATGATCTTTAAAGGAACGACATATCTCAATGTCATGACCTTTGACTTGATATTTACAAAAGTGGGCCTCATGATACCAAATAGGCTTTGCTTGTGAGTTGTCCATGGGTCATATGGGAGGAAGATGGATGGAGTTTACGCTCATCAACTTATCAAATATAGAACTATATGATTCTCCTAAGGGAGTGTAGTTGGCTATTGATTGAGGAGATCGTTGTTGAGACCATGTGCTTCTTATAGATAGGGATGAGGGTTCAATGACCACAATGTTGGCTTATTCCTTGAACTCGTCATTATGTGTGAATGGTTTAGTGGATTCAATTTTTGATTTAATTGAACTTAGTTTAAGATGACCCTGCTCAATGGCACATGTTTCGAGCTTACGAACCATTGTGAAAGTTTCATCAAAGGTTTGGAATGATTGTATGTGCAATGTGGATGATATATGTTTGGCACACAAATGGCAGAATAAGTCGATAATTTTAGTTTGTGGGATAGTGAAAGATAGTTGGTTTATAACATCAGGCCATTATGTGATGAAGTTGGTGACGGGCTCGTCTTCATACTGTCAAATGGTATGTAGATCATCGATAGTGGTCTTGAATGTGATATTGATAGAAAAGTGTTCTAGGAACAACTGTGAAAGTTGGGTGAAAGAGAATATGGAATGTTGTGAGATACTATTGCACCAGTCCAACACGGGACCAAAAAAATACATGGGGAAAGTGCAAAGAAGTAAATCGTGATCATGCGCAATAAGACAACATGCGTGTTTAAATGCGAGGGGATGTTGTTGGGGATATTCTTTATTGTTGAACTTATTAAATGCAGGAAGTTTCCAATGAGGAGGGTAGGGTTTGATTCAAACCGATGGATTAATCATTTCATTACAGATTTGTTCATAGGATAAGGTGTTCTTGGATGTTACGGTAATGGTTTCTAAACTGGCTAACCGATTCATTAAGGTGTGAATTGAATCACTCGAGGTGTTGTAAGGTTGAGATTGGATTTGTTGTGTGGTTTGAAAAGTAGTTTGATAAGGTGAATGATGTGTTTGTGGGTATGTGGGTAGTTGGGGAAGCGTCTGATAAGGTGGTTGATAAGTTTGTGTATAAGAAAATTGATTAATGTGTGGATATGTAAATGTTTGGGGAGCTGCTTGGTAAGGACTAACATGTGTTACAGGTTATGATTGTTGTATAGGTTGATGTTGAGCGATAAGGGTGTGACGATAAGCGGGAATATATGTGTTAAGAGTTTGAGATGGCTGGACAGGCCTATTAATGGAATTGTCAAAATGGGATGTGAGTGGAATGTGATCCACCAATTTAGGAGATTGGGAGGATTGAGAGATTGTAGGATATTTTTGGAGTAAGAATTCATATATGGGGTTAGGAGGAGATTTGAGTGTATCTAGAGGAGCAGGAGATGGTGGTGCGATTGGTTTAGGACAAGTGGTTTGACGAGGGATATGAGGGTTGGTGTCAAGCTGGGGAGAATTTTATATGACATGGTTCTCATGAGGTGAGATCAGGGAGATTGGAGATTGAGTGATTAAAGGTGTGGTATTGAGTTTAGTATCTTGTCAAGTGAGATTATCAGAAGAATTAATATCATGGGATAAATTAGATTGTTTGTTTGTCTCGATTTGGGAGAGAGTGACAATAGGTGTGAAATAGAGAAACATTTGTTTATGTATATTGTTGACAAAAAGTCAAACAAAATATTTTTTAGCATCATGATTAATTTAGAGGATGTGAATAGAAAAGAAAAGTAAGTAATGAAGATGCCTAAAGGAGTCTAAGGTTGGTTTCAGGTAGTTATGGTTGGGAGATGTCTGAGCCGGTTCACTGTTGGGTGTTTAGGTCCCATACAGTTAACCAGGTGAGAGGAATGTTTGGATGTATTAATTATGTTTGTGCAGTCTCAAGAAGTGTGTGATAAGTGAAATGCAAAGATCTAAATTCTTTTACTTAAGCTATGTGATCAGGCAGGATGTAGAAGGTTCGTTTTAGGCCAAAATGAAAGGTGACGTTTGATGTATACATACACTCAAGAAAGGGAAAGTTTGATGCAGAAAAGAGAAAATAGAGAAAAATGAGGAATACCTGGAGAATCGCTTATCGGTGTTATTTGATTGCATGTGTTTAGAGGTATTAATCATGGACCCGGAACATTTAGTGACCTTAAAAGTGCATTGTTCATGACTAGAAAGGGGGATCTAGATAATGTTTTTTTTCTATTTATTTGATCGTATGTGATGATGGCGTACTTGGAGGTGACGGTCAGTGGCTAGGAATGCCTGAGTAACCTAAAATGGTACCGTTTATGTTTGTAGATAAGGTCGGTAAAAGTATTTTGTGTGGTGTGTTTGATTTAAACATTAGTCTTTGACAACATAATTTTCTTGTCATGAGGTTATAGACATTATCATGCAACAAGATAATAAATACTATTAGTTAAGGTAGTGAAAAAAATGACTTTATAAATTTTACAAATGGTGTCGTCGTAAATAAATAAAAATAAACTAATTAATTAAAAAATTTGTAGTTTAATGTTCCTATTTCATTCGAGTAAATAAGCGACGGAAATTAAATGATAGACTATAAAATAATATAAATGAAGCAATTAAGTCGAAAAGATAAATTAGATTAATGAAATAATAGCTTATATAAAAGCTAAACTAATGAAGTGATATGACTTTAAAAAGTTCAACTAATAAAATGATATGACTATAAAAGCCCAACTAATAAAATGACATGACTAATAGAATCACAACTAATAAAAATACATGACTAATAAAAGCCCAACTAATAAAATGATAGATTCGTCAAACCTACCTTAAGGATGAGTGAATTAAAATTGGTGGGTCATACCGCACATGGACACAACTTTTTACATGTGTGATGACATAAAGTGAATCACATGAAAAAGAGAACTAAACGAGACATATACAATTAACTATGGTGTTGTCATTCCATGGATGTGGATTACATTTCAATATTGAATGACATTTTTTTATAAATTTAATTCTAATTTATTTCATAATTTTCTTAAAATATTTTTTTAATTATAACTTAATTCAATGTTATTTCATAATGTTTTTAATTATTTTTTTTATTATTTGCCTTATAATGAAGGTTAATATTTTTATATAAAATAATATAAATGAGATTGTATATTAACGATCATCCAAAGAAAACCCACGACAATATCATAAGCCAGATAGATGGAATGAGCTACAAAATTAAAAAATATTAAACCAGCTATAAATTTTTATCCTCCAAATACTAATCTTTTAATGACAATTAATTGTGATATTTATGATATTTAATGCCAAACCAAGTTTGAAAACAAACATCAAGTCATAAGGTCAATTTCTGGATTCATTTCCCATACAGGTAAACAGAAAATAAAGAGCATGTACCTCTGAGGCGACTTAAACGATGGATTGTGCTACACCGAGATCAATGAATATTAAGACCATGCAAACAAGCAAGTTAGGCAAGATGAGTAAAATAACAAAAAAAATGACTAGATGTGTTCCAAATGTTGATCTACGTTTCTAGCTTCTTGTCGAGATGATTGTATGAGTAATTAAGAAACACTAAACAACGTCGAGTATACAAGGGCTTAGTACCTTGGAGATGGAAATGGATGATATGGGTGCAAATTTGATATATGCATGATATAAATAAGTTGGATTTGCAAAACTGAAACAAATAAGATTAGATCACAATATGCGGGGATTTCCTAGACAGTGCCGGTTCCAAGAGGATTTTAACTCCCTTGGAGGATGTCAACCCCCGTGTCAGACAAGATAATAATAGATCATGAACAGTAGTAATGGAATTTAAAATGAAAAGTAACTAAAATGACAAGGGAACTTAAATTGTGCTCTGTTAAGGAGATGAAGCGGGCATCAAGATGGCAAGATAATGAACCATGGCAAAGGTTTCTTCTTTAAACTAGTAGAACTTAATTAAGATCTTCCTTCTCTTATTTAGGCCTAGGTATCTCCAAGTCTTCTTGAAAAATATATCCCCCTTCTTCTTCTAAGTCTTTGGTCTGTAAAATATGGGGGAGAAACCCATATTTATAACTTAGATGTAAGGTTAGATTTGTGGTTAACAAGTAACCGGGGTTGAGTAAAGTAACTTGAGTTAGGGATATGATGTGATCATGTGGGGACCACGGCTTGAATTATTAGATGGAGTGGGGAGCATTATTGACATGGTGGGTGAGATAAAGATTCCATTTTTAAAAAAGAGTGTCGGATGGGTGTATTAATACCCATGGATTAAATAAAATGTGAAGGATGGGGATATGCCAAAATTTGAATTATAAAATGGGTCTACATGGAGCCCATTTGATAATTAATCAAATAATGTGAGTAAATAGATATGATTTCATTTAATTTTAGAAAAAGAGAAGTGAAGATGGAAATTGGATGAATGTGAGATGACTGAGGGGCGTTATAACAAAAAAATAGGTGTCTACAAGTAGAACATTTTTACAATATGCAATCTTTAGAACATAATATGCTTCTCCACCATCTGTTGAACTCTTTTCCCAGTGTGTGATGTATGCCTGAATGCCTCTCTACATGTCTACCATCTCTTTGGGTTCTTTGAAAGGTGCCAATGGAGGATCACCTTCAGGAAAGAAAGGTTTCCCATCCACTATTTTCTAGATATCAATTGAGTGTGACCAGATGAACTCCAAGATTGATAGTAGTGGGACATTGAAACACCCATTACATCTTTGGGATTTTTGTATTTTACATAAACTTTAAACATATTTGGTTTGCTGATACCCATGATCTTGTGGTTACCATCTAGTAGGTGTGGTTCCAAAAAGTACTTAAAGTCGTAGACTTTATCAATAATGCACGAAGTGAATGTGATGGACTCATCTTGGCATGTTATGTAAGTGTCCATTATTTGTGGCAAAGAGAATGTATCCAATTTACACAATGCTTTTGAGAATCGGCCAAGTGTCCCATCTATGTCTTCATGCGTGTGACCCACTAGAAGGAAACTAACATACATTGTGCTAAAAAACCTTCTAGTTGTCAGCATGGATGGAAATGCAAACAATGTGTGATTTTTTTGTCACTTGCTGCATTATCTAGTTGCAAGTAGAGAGTTGCTGGTTGTTTTCTAAATGAACTTGAACAATTGCTTACAATAATATTTGTATGAGCACCATCATTTTTCTTCTTGTATTCCTTGCACTTGTCATATGCATCATTTTGCAATAGTGCATCATGTAATGGGTGTTTCGACATCCCACTACTATATAAAAAATCACCATACTAATATGTAAGTGGTTTTTCTAGCTTCCAGATACATAGTGACAATGATGTTATTATGAAGTTTTCTCTTCACTCGAAAAAAGGGATACCAAAATGCCTGAAACCCCCCATTTTGTGCCCATGTGTAAACATACCAGTCAAGGTGATGGGGAGATTAATAACATTACTTATTGATTTTTCTTTTTTCCCTGTACTTGGTATTGCAATTTTAATCTTGTCCATTTTGTCATGCACAATGCTCAAATAGTTATTAGGATTTTGTTGTGATTGCATTATACGTGCATAGTAACTTTCATGAAAAATTTGAATGTAATCATTATGCCATTTCTGGGGTTGATCTATTTGTGCCAGTGTTTTTGTACATGAGGTTGGTACAAGTTTTTTGTTAAGCTCTATGCACTCGCCACATTTTGTGAAGAAGTGGTTCTTGGTGATTTAAACATCGGATAAGTGTTCTTGCCACATTTTGTTAAGATTTAACTATGATGTTTGATGAAGTCCCAATAGTGAAAGACCCTCGTTATAGTTTGGTAGTATGTAAGAAAAACTATAACATGCAGGAAACAATTATTGATCAGTTAAAATATGGCACTTAGTGAAGAACATACAAAAGATTCACATGAAAGAGAAGAGCACATTCAAAAGTGCAAAAGGATCGAAAAGGAACCATGTGCTGAGGATAGATATAGATTTGGGACTTAGCTGTTTTCACGATGAGGAGCTATTTTTTTAGATAACATGCGAAACACAGAAGCCAGTTGAAAACTTATGCAACATGCATTGGCTATTTTCGGAGAATCGGCTACGAAGCGCTTTACATGGATACAGGATGAGAAAATATCTACTACTAGAAATTAACTAGAATAAGTCTATTATTAGTGCACTTGCATGTGTGGCTATTACTATAACGACGCATGGCTAATAATAGCATGCGACCTATTTTGGGATTAGATAAGCAATGAAGGGAAAGTCCCCACCCTTATAAATATGTAATGAACTGTGTAGTATAATGTGGTGAGAGGGCATGTGAGAACTGAGTTATTGTGAGGTTATGCCGCCAAATCTGATGCGTGCATGAGCATATACTACGGTTATTGTAAGGAAGCTTCTATGTAATAGTGCATTTAATATAATGGAATGTGTTGGATAAATAAGAGTGTTAAATCCTGAGTATAATTGGTTCATGCATGCTTGATTTCATAATGGTTATCTCTTAAGTATGTTATTCGCTAGATCTAGATCTAAATATGTACTAGAGAATGATATATTATACATAGATATGAATGCTTTAAGTCTTCATCATGCTAACATCCTATAACATCAACCCTAAAGAGGGACCTGGTACCATTTCGTGCTTCAACTGAGTTCTCAATCTATGTTGAGTGATATACTAGCATGCCTGGGCTTTTACTGGTAAATTCTAGGCTGCATCATTGGTTCCATTGTCAAGACATCTTTTTTAGTTTTTTTAGGATGGTTTGTGATGAAGACATACCGGTTGACCCTAACAAGTGTTGAGGAGTGGATACATGACTTAAAAGAAGAATACACATGGAGGTTCAACACTGGATCTGAGTTTACACACATGGATGGGTAGAAAAAAATCTATATGACAATTTGTATGAGAGCTTCTTTTCTATTTTTCCAGTAGAATTATACGAGTGGTTGGTTATCTATGCATCTAAATGGAATTAGAGGTATTGCACACTTGTCTAGATATAGGAATATTTTTTGACCCTTTATGATGCTGATCTAATTTGGACTCGCACTGTGGATATGTGGTTCCATGGTGTTTTGTATAGTTATATCTTGGAGTACTCAATTTCCACTTATTCATGGCCAGAGCTAGCTGAATTCTAGTTTTTATGATATCCTAGGGGAACTTACTTGTAGGGCATTTGATTGAAGATCAAAATTTTGATGGTAACTTTGAATTTGGAGAGAAAAATGATGGCTAACTAAACCCCACCACGCAGGGGGGCAGGAGAAGTCTTGGTGAAATATGGAAGACCTAGTGGCAGAGAGGAAGAGAGAAGAAAGGTGACTTAAGTATAATGAGGCACGCGAGAGGGTGGTAGAAAATTAGCGGGAGGTTATGGAGCAATTGACATTGTGGAGAAAGATAGTTTGGGAAGGAGTTAAAGTTAACACAGAAGACATGGAACCCGAGCATCAGGAACTCCCCCATTTGGGAAAGCATGATAGTGAACCCTCCTCATCCTCACAAAGAAGCACACCAGAAGAGAGGAATTGGACCACAGGCATGCATCTGAATCCACCTAGCAACCTTGCCCTTGCACTTGGTTTTCCAACATCTAGTATAACAAATAGTCAGCAGGCTAATTCAAGTAGTGGGAGAACAAGAGCAAGTGTTATAAGAGGCACATCGATGGAAGTGCAAATGGCTTCATTGTTATATGGGAGTACCTTTTTGGGTGTATCATCTACATAGAATTCAGGCACACAGATTTTTGGACTATCTTCTGGGAGTAGTAACACTTCACAGACTATTGGCGTAAAGTTCAGTACTACTATTAGGACATAGGGAAGTACATCTTCTGGTCCAACCCCAGCTACAGGTTCGGGATTAGGAGGTATAGGTGGCTCTATCTCCAGTGGATCTAGTGGTTCTGGAGGCTGAGGAAACATAGGAGGTTCTCGATCAGGGGGCAAGGTCCGCATCAACCCCAAAATATTTATATGAATATGTCTCTTTGTCTTCCATAGTATAGGGGCATAAAAGATGCTACTGAACATGTACACATGTGTGAAATACTGTGGTGCATAAAAGTAATCATAGATTTTGAGTGTAGGGTAAGTCAATTTGGTACTATGTTACAAGGGTGTGCACACAGTTGGTACAAAAATTTTGACCTTGATCATACTTGCGTAGACTATATTTCTTTGAAAGATTCATTTCTTAAAGAGTTTCACATCCTTGAGTTCGAGCTAAAGAGTATAAGTGCACTCAAGGATATTAAGCAAGGCACTACTGAGAGTGTCAGAGAGTATGATGCCCATTTTCAAATGTTGTTATCTAAGCTTTCTTATGATATTCAGGCAAGCCATCATGCACAATATTTTGTTGGAGGCCTGATTACACCTTTTAGGAGGGCGCTATCACATAAAACATATAATGATACGCGCGAAGAAATTGAAGCCACCTTACACACTAAAGTAGTTGGAAGTATAGACACTGGGGTAAGCCCATTTTTAGAAGCAAAAATTGCAGCTATGGCAAAATAGTTGGAGAAACTATCGGAAAAATCAGCACATGAGACACACACAAGGATTTGGTGCACATACGTTGAAGTGGAAGGTCACACAAAGGATAGTTGTTCCCGTAGATTAGTGTGATCATTTTTGTTAGACTGTAGATGTGCCATCTGTTATCCATATTTTGCCTCACGTCAAATATTGGATCGGCCACAACCCCGCATAAGAGGAACCTAAGAAAACTCATTCAAATCCTGCAAACTAGTCACAAAAGAACTTAACCATGGATTGGTAGAGGCCAAGAGAGACTAAAGGACCCCATGCAAAGGAAAAAACTCTGTCAGGCCATTTCCATGTCTTAAATCCATTCTCCAAGTTACAGGTAGACTCCAACTTGTGTCATCCCTCCACATAGCAAATTGTCAGACAAAGTCAAAAGGTGGACAAGGTGGGCTTCAAAATTGGCCAAGTATAAAAGTGTAAGCGGAGAACGCCAAGTGTCAGCATGGCGCATCTCCAAGAGTTGGTCCTAAGGCAGAGACCCAAATGAGCACGAGCTCGCCACGTAGCCCAAAGTCTAAAAGTGAGAGGGACTGTTGAAAATTCCACAGATCAATAGAGGCTGACAAGTGTCAAATCGACGCTCCTCTAAAGGAAAAATTTTGGTCGGGTTTTACAGCAAGCGCTGTGCCTCCACGTGTTATATCAAGAGGGGCATATCTTTAAACTCAGGGCTCAAAAGATCATGAATATGACACCATTGGAAAGATCTCAGCCTCACCTATGCCATGGAGGTCTGAGACTTTAATTTTTGAGGGGGTTAGGTAAAGGAAAATGGAGGAAATGTCTTCGGGCCTTCAATGTATGATCCATCTGTCTCAACAACTAGATCGGATTTGATCTATTTTTGTTGTTTCCTCTTCTTTCAAGGTGCCAAATCAAGGAATCATGTAGTAAAGACTGATTTTGGGCATATTTTATAAGAAGCGTTAATGGGAGTGGTTGAACTTCAACCCACTTTTCCCACTTCCCTCTCTCTTTATTCTCTTCGATCAAATCTATAAATACAGGGGAAAAATTCATTGTAAAGGGTTGTTCATTCTTCTTCCCTGCCCCCCTGTCTCTTTCTTCTCCAGGGTCGAATGTGGAGTTTAAGTCTCCTCCCTTGGCTTTGTAATGGCATTTTATTACCTCTTACCTATTAATAGTGTACTGTGTGAACTCCTAGAGAAATAAAATCTATTTTTGTGATGCGTTTTGTCAATCCCTTGCTTATTTTTTTGTCTCTTCTCACCTCTCACCATTGCAGGGTGTACTGTGCATATCTTTGATGTCCATTATAGGTTTTGGGAGCTGTGTTTAAGGGGTTTGAAATGGTGTTCTGTGTGAACTTTATCCTTGGTCTGTGATGCATCTGTCTATCCTCTCCATTTCTCACCTCTCTCCATTTCAGGCAGTTGGGTTTGTGATCAACAGTTCCCTATTCTTGATGCTATCACCTTTATAGTGTAGGATTTCTTTATTTTCATGCTCTCTCTCTCTCCTTGGTCTCTTGGAATTCATATATTATGAGTAGATAGTCACATTTACTTCCTTAGAATTATTTTAGTGCTAGGATTAGGAAGAGCAACCAACCTTCTCTGGAGGATAATTCCCATTTGCAAATTCCACAACTTGGAGAATGATCCAATGTTATGAAAGTCACACCAAATGACCTCGCCTTAGAAAAGAAGATCCATAACTCATTTAGGGGTGCTGTGATTTTACACTAACAGTTTTGGCATGCCCAATGGGAGAGGTCTAAAGCACCTTACCACTTCACTTCATCAAGTTTGATGTGCTCTTGGTGAAGGTTTCAGCCTTTGGAGGTACTTTCAGGCACATCTGGTCAAAAAACCATTCTCTAAGTTACAGACCTTTTCCATCTGTTTCCACTCATTTCATCCATTTTCTTCTTCCATCTCTTTCATTTTCTCCCATTCAATGAGGTTGTGAAATCATGACTTCATTACCTTCATGGAACTCACACTTACAAAAATACAGTCCACCTCCAATGTACTTCCCAACTCCTCCAGATCAGCAATATAATCAAATCCAGGACCATTATGCTTACCCATATGAGCAGTGTCAAAACTAGTTTGACTATGAAGCTTATTAAGGATAAGGGGACGTATATTATGGCGATAGTTATTCAGAGGATGTTGGTCTACTGGAGAAGATTCAAAAAATGGAGGCTGTCATGGTTCAATCAGGGGGCATAACATGAATGAAGGCAATCAAGATTGGTTGTAGGGAACCTTGTCCATGGGAAGGCCCTTTTCTAAGACATTACAAGCCTCAAGAGAAGCTAGACTTCATGGTTGAAATGATGCCCTAACTTGCAAAATGGAGTGAGGAGATCGAGGCTTATGAATTTGGTGCCAAGAAGCCTTGTCAATGGGTAAATCCTAGTCCATTATTTGGTAATTTTCTCTCCGCTCCTCAAGCAACACCATCTCAATTTGAGCTTCAATTTCTAAGCTTCCCATTGTATGCTTCCCCAAGTGTGAAATCCATTTCTCCATCCCCTAGTCTTCCATCTCATTTCCTTTCCTCTTCCCTTTTCCCTTCCAAATATGTGTCCCCCTCACAAGAGCCAAAATAAATACCTTCCCCTCTGTCAAAAATAAAGGAACAACTAGTGGAGACCCAACCCACCACTCCTCTTGCCTTCCCAAGTTCATGTTGGGAAGGGACTGTCGACATTAAAATTTTCCTCCATAATTTTTATTTTATTAATGTATGTATTAGGAATTGGATGTTGTTAAGTATAATTAGTAGTGGTGTCCAATAGAAGATAACAGTGATGTCAGTACGGTGCTGCCAATAAAGTAGAGTACGGTAATAGTAAAAGTACAAAAGGAATGTTGTGGTAAAAAGTAAATATTTGTCGTAAGTGGTCTGGTAATGTTAAAATGTCAAAGTTGGGGTAAGTAGAGAAGTAGGGTCTACATGATTAGGGATTAGAAATATTATATTTATAATAAGGAGAAGGAATGATGTCAAAAATATTTTGTGTATTTTATTTGTAGAAAAATCTAAAAAGGTGGAACCCATGTGAGATGATAAGGTTTATCTTATCTTAGAAGATAATCCTACATGTAAAGGAAAGATTTTAGGCATGGAATATGATTGGCCAGAAGAGATTTCCTATCCTATCTCAAAGATAGGGTGGATAAGCATAAATTCCTATAAATAGAGAGGCCATCCCCTCTCATTTATCATAGAGAAAATTTGTAATAATTATTTTATAAATAAAGGATTCTTTGTGAAGGTGTGTTAAGGAAGTCATCAAGAGGAGTAATTGTGAATTTTCTCCCTTAACCATTGTTGGAATCAAGTGGAGATGGTAACACTTGGAGTAATTCATGGGTGAGATTGTAATAATTCCATGTTAATAATACATTTTACAGTTGTATTTCATATTTTTCATCATTCTTTTTTTTGTCATAGTGTGTGGTATTCTTGTGTTATGTTTGTTGTTGTGTTTCCAAATTACTACCACCAAACCAAAAGATGTGCATTACTAAAATAATCATAGCACAAGAAGTTCCCAGTTAAATATTATCAAAGTGTTGGATTCGTGTTGACATTTTGGTTCTATTGCCGGGACCATTCCTCATTGATGGATTTTCTGGAGAGATATTCCCACTTAGTCATAAATCAATAAGAGGGTAACCTTGTTTTTATTGTGCCTAGTAGTTAGCATGGTAAAGTCACTTTTTACCATGAATAGTATTTACCACAGTAACTTTAATTTTTACTGTGAATAGTATTTACCACAATAACTTCATTTTTACCGTGAATAGTGTTTACCCCAATAACTTCATTTTTATCGTAAATAGTGTTTACCATAGTAAAGTCAGTTTTTACCGTAGTAAGTCAAGTTTTACCATAGTAAATGTAAGATTACTATGGTCATTCCTATTTTACTATAGAAAGGTGTAAAGTCACTTTCTATTGTAGTGAGTCCAATTATTTGTGCACATAAGTCTTACTGATTGTACTTGTGAGTTGGTATTTCACTGTGGTTACATTTAAAAATGGGGAAGATTCCTATTTTTTAAGCCCAATCTAATGAAGATGCTTCCTCTTTCATTCAAGAGTTTAAATGATCTTGCATTTGCAATGGCCTCATAAGAAAGGAACAATGGACTGAATTTTTCCTACCTTTTTAGATGGTTCAACACTTAGGTGGTTTGAAACACTATGTGATAATGTGAAAAACTCATGGGATTTATTAACTGAAAGTTTTCTTGAAGAATTTGGTGAACAACATAAATATGTAGATCTCATGATCGAGATCACAAAGCTAGCCCAAAGAGAGAAGGAGAAGATAAGAGATTATCATGCTCGTGTTCTAGAGCTAAGGAGGAAGCTCGATGCCTAGATCCACAAGGAAGGATTAGTGGATGGGTTAATGAATGACGTGGATAATCTCCTATGTAAGCACTTCATTCTTGGGATAAAGCCAGAGATCAGACAACGAGTGAAGTATGACCACCCAATGACCCTCAAACAAGCAAAGGAGATTGCAAGAAGGCAAGAAGAAAGCATGGAAGAGGAGCCCAAAGAAATTGCTCCTAAGATAGAGCCTACACCAACACCTTTGGTCCAGAATCCACAACCACTCTCAGTGAGTACAAATATTTTCTCTAGTACATCTACTGAGTATGAAGATTTGCTCAAGAAGATGGGTCAGTTAACTATTAATCTTCTTCAAGGAAACAAATTTAGTTCTCACGGAGGAGATAGAGGTCCAAAAAGAAATATAACTGAAGTTGTATGTTATGAATGTCATAAAAAGGATCATTAAGCGTATAATTGTCCAGATAAAGCTTCTACATCTGGTACAAGAGATAATGATAAAGGAAAAACACCTGTGAATTCTTTTGATGTAATAGATATGAGCATAAATAATGAAGCAGTTGTGTTTTTAACAAAAAGAAAGAAAAAAATACAACCAAGATGGAAATTATCCTAAGAAGATGAAAGGAGAAACTAGTAAGAAACATAGGAGAAGGAAGTTGGGTGTGCATGATTTTTTAATTTCAGAGGGAGAAGGACCATACTCCATCTTAGAAGATCTATCCAAAAGGCTTGCAAATATTACATATGGTCAACTTCTAGCTATGTCTTCTGAGAAGAGGTAGGAGCTGCGAAGTGGACTCAATGCTTGACAAAGTAAGGAGGTTGAGGTACCTATTTTGGAGGTAGAGGCATATCCCTACACTCCACAAACTAAGGTATTATGTAATGTTATTTCAATTCATGGTGTCTTAGTTAATGGAGGTGCTGCAGTTAATGTAATGACCGAGCCTGTAATGAATATTTTGGGTTTAAAAATTGATCGCCCCTCAACACTTATGCTAAGGTCATTAAATAAGGGAAAAACTAAACCAGAAGGTGTTGTTTCAAATGTGGCAATATCTGTTATGGGTGTTGTATGTGTGGTAGACTTTCAGGTGATGAAAAATGGTACTGTTACGTACCCAATGTTGTTAGGAAGGCCATGGATAAAGAGAGTTCATGCAAGAAACTACTAGAATGAAGGCTTCATGACACTTGGACGTGGCAGAGAGAGGGTGAAGATAAACGTGATCCCTTGACATCATAAGGTAGAACCTATGGATTCAAGTGATGAAACTGATGATTGGACCTCCTCTGATTATTCTAGTACCAGTGAAGTGGACACAGAAGATGAAGAAAATGAGGTTGATGTTTTGATCATGGATATCCTTCTAGTCACACTGACTCATGAACCCATAAAATTATTTGAAGAAGAAATTGATAATCGTCTCTAACAAACAAAGATTGGTGATGCTGTGATGGAGAGTGAAAAGGAATCCTACCTCCAGCTCTTTCAAAGGTACATGTACCTATTCACTTTTGATTACAATGAACTCTGTCAAGTAAGTTGGGTAGAACATTCTATTGAGCTGGTAGATGGTGCTAAGCCCATAAAGAAAATGACATATAGAATGAATCCTAATTTTTCCAAGACTGTAAAAGAAGAAATAGATAAGTTGCTTGATGCAGGATTCATATTTGCTGTGGAGAATTGAGAATGAGTTTCTCCCATTGTGATCTCAATAAAAAATAATGGGAAACTACACATTTGTGTTGATTATAGGAAGCTCAACAAGGCAACAAAGAAGGATCATTACCCTCTTCCATTCTCAGATCAGATCTTGGATGAAGTAGTTGGCCATGATTTCTATAGTTTTGTTGATGGATATAACAGATACAACCAAGTTCATATAGCAGTGAAAGATTAGCTAAAGACCACGTTCACCACTCCTTGGGGAACGTTTTCTTATAGAGTTATACCTTTTGGGTTGTGCAATGCTCTAGCAATGTTCCAACGTTTGATGAATAGGGTGTTTGAACCCTACATTGGGAACTTCATCAAAGTATTTCTGGATGATTTTTACATCTATGGGAGCAAGATGGACCACCTGCACCAGATGGAGATAGCATTTCAAAGGTTAGATGAAGCACAAGCCTCACTAAACCCTACAAAGTGTGTCTTTGGATGTTCTAAAGGCATTTTGTTAGGGCATGTTATATCCAGAGATGGTATTGGTACTGATCCTGATAAAGTTTCAAAAATCGAAGAGTTACCATTTCTTATGAATAGAAGAAAGAAGGCGCACGAAGCTTTTGAACAACTGAAGGAAGCCCTGGTGTCTTCACCTGTTTTAAAGAATCCAGATTGGAGCAAGCCATTCATTGTGTATACTGATGCTTCAGATGCAGTACTAGGAAGTATTCTGAGCCAAAAGGATGAAAATGGGAATGATCATCCAGTTTACTTTGGGAGTAGAAAAATGAGCAGTGCTGAGGTAGATTATACTCTAACAGAAAAAGAGGATCTAGCTATCATTTTTTGTTGTAAAGATGTTTAGAAATTACTTACTAGGGTAAAAAATTATATTTGTAACAGATCCTCAGGCTCTAAAATATATTGTAAATAAGCCTAACCCATCAGGGAGGATAGCAAGATGGATAATTTTTCTACAAGAATTTGAATTTGATACTATAGATAGGCCAGGAAAGAAGCATGTCAATGCAGATGCACTCTCTCGAGCCTATGATGGTTTAGGTTCATCTTGTGATGATGATGATTTCCTAGATGCATCATTGTTATTCCTTGACAAAATCCATAGTGAATACATACATATTTGGAATTATCTGAATGAATTCAAGTTTCCTGATGGTGCCAATGCAAAGACTAAGAGGAAAATTACTCAAGCCAGTCATCCATATTCTATTCTGCATGGAGTATTATTTCGAATAGGACTTGATGGATAGTATAAGAGGGTAGTTGGATGTGATCAAGGAAAGGAGTTGATAGAAGAATTCCACAATGGTACATGTCGAGGAAACTTCTCTTGACAAATTACAGTAAGAATGATCTTGGATGCAGGTTATCACTGGCCCACTCTTTTTAGAGATTGTTATAATTATTGTAAGACATGTGATATTTGTCAAACACATGGTAACCGTAAGACTTCATCAACTCCATTATGCCCTATTCTTCCACTTGGTCCCTTTGAAAAGTGGGGAATAGATATTTTAGGTCCACTTCTAACTACCCCATGCCAAAATAAGTATATTGTAGTTTCCACAAATTATTTAACCAAGTGGGTTGAAGCTAGGCCATTGAAAATAACTTCCATGGATGAAGTGGCAAGGTTCATATATGAACACATTGTCACCAGATTTGGTTGCCCATTAGAAATTATAACAGATCAAGGAAGCCACTTCATTAATGAGGTGGTAGAATCCCTAGTCAACAAGTTTTCTATTAAGCACATGAAGGCAACAACATACAAGCCAAGCACAAATGGACAGGTGGAACGAACAAATTTTGTGTTGTGTCAAATTCTAGCAAAAGATGCAGTATTACAGGTACATAAGTGGGATGAAAGGATTCATGCAGCATTCTGGGCATAGAGGGCAACATCAAAGTCAGCAACAGGATACTCCGCATTTCAGTTGGCTTATGACATTGATCCAATTCTTCCTATTGAGTTTGATATTCCCACTGTGAGAGTTATGAAAAGGATGGATGAAAGTGATTCAGTAAAAGAAAGGTTGGTATATCTTCATTTACTAGAGGAAATGAGGGAAATAGCGAATGATACAAGCTATAAGAAGAAAACGAAGCAGAAGTAATACTTTAATCAAAAGATCCATTAGTCTACATTTCATGTGAATGACTTGGTTCTAGTATATGATTCCAGATACAAAAAAAGAAGGCAGAGAAAATTTCTTCCCAAATGGATGGGGCCTTACAAAATACCAGATGTGCATGAAAATGGTACATATTAACTGGAGGAATTGGATGGTACTCCCATTATGAAATGGGTCAACCATGACAATTTAAATATTTTCCAGGCACCAACTTCAGAATTTCCATAAGAGTCTACTCCGAGGATAGAGTAGAAGCCAGGAAGGGGGAAAATGTCGACATTAAAATTTTACTCCGTAATTTCTATTTTATTAATGTATGTATTATGAATAGGATGTTGTTAAGTATAATTAGTAGTGGCATCCAATAAAAGATAATGATGCCATCAGTACAGTGCCACCAATAAAGTAGAGTATGGTAATAGTCAAAGTACAAAATGAATGTTGTGGTAAAAATAAATATTTGTCGTAAGTGGTCCAGTAATGTTAAAATGTCAAAGTTGGGGTAAGTAGAGAAGTAGGGTCTACATGATTAGGAATTAGAAATATTATATTTGTAATAAGGACAAGGAGTGATGTCATAAATATTTTGTGTATTTTATTTGTAGAAAAGTCTAAAAAGGTGGAACCCATGTGAGATGATAAGGTTTATCTTATCTTAGAAGATAAGCCTACATGTAAAGGAAAGAGTTTAGGCATGGAATATGATTGGCCGGAAGATATTTCCTATCCTATCTTAGAGATAGGGTGGATAAGCCTGAATTCCTATAAATAAAGAGGCTATCCCCTCTCATTTATCATAGAGAAAATTTGTAATAATTATTTTATGAATAAAGGATTCTTTGTGAAGGTGTGTTAAGGAAGTCATCAAAAGGAGTAATTGTGAAGTTTCTCCCATAACCATTGTTGGAATCAAGTGGAGTTGGTAACACTTGGAGTAATTCATGGGTGAGATTGTAATAATTCAATGTTAATAATATATTTTACAGTTGTATTTTAGATTTGTCATCATTCTTTTTTTTGTCATAGTCTGTGGTATTCTTGTGTTATGTTTGTTGTTGTGTTTATAGATTACTACCACCAAACCAAAAGCTGTGCATTACTAAAATAATCATAGCATGAGGAGTTCCCGGTGAAATATTATCAGAGTGTTGGATTCGTGTTGACAGGACTCCAAAAATCAGCAAAGGAGAACATCAAATAAAGGAACCCAACAGAGAAGAAATGATATAAAATCTGAAGAGTTGGGCAACTAAATTTGAGTTTTTAAAGGTTCCATTATTGGTTAAACCTATGGAGGAGGATGAGGTTAAGCCGCAAGTGGTGGAAGCTCTAGCTACAACACAAGTAGGGGAAGAAGGAGCTACTCCTAATCTAAAAGAAGAGGACTACATTCCGGCTGTGGAGGAGGACCATATAGTTTCAGAGGCTTCAAGTGCAGAGTAGGCCATAGAAGAACCTTCAGTTCTTCCTCCCACTTCATCCCCTTTAAGATCTGATGTTGAAGAAGAGTTTGAGCTTTCAAACTTCATTTTTGAGGATGAAGGAAACCATGGTGAGTCAATTGTTGATTAGGAGGACACCGTGAAGGAGGTTGAGTACCTACAGCAGGGCATCAAGGAGGCAGATTACTTGTTTGACTTGGAGGATTACCTTGATGGAGGGGAACCTATGGAGATCAAATAATTTTTTCCTCCATCTCTCACATCCCAAGCACATGAGCCTACTACCATGGAGGAGAACATTCAAGAACAACAACCTACACTTCATAACAGCCCTCTGGAACCAAGATTAGAAGACATGGCTCTCCCATTTTCTTCATAGGAGAAGGAAGAGAAAAATTAGGAAGATGTCATCATCCCTCTGACACCATCCATTCATCCATGAGAGTCAGTAAGAAGGCTCCATTCTTGGAGTTAGAGTTCAGAACCATGGGCATATTCAAAGGACCATACCTTTCCCAATCAAATACTTGGCTTCATTAGAGCCAAGGGAGAATCCAAAACAAGTCATGCCTACTCCAGGGCATGAGGATGAGCATAAAAGTACCAAGGGTAATCATAAACACATCTAGAAGTCTGATGCAAGGAAGCTTGAGGAGGTATTTTCCATTAATGCTGATACCTTGATGATTTGGGTGGAGGACCGGCTTATTGTCATTTTTTCACTCATATAGGCAACTATATTTAGTGTCAAATCATTTGCATGGATGCCCCTCTTCAGAAAGGGAAGCTACTTCTCCCTTCATGTAGCAGGCTTTGTTTAACATTCTTTCTCTATAGTTAGTGTAAGAGTAGGAGTAGACTTTGTTTTTAGTAGAAGAAGTGCTTTGCACACTCTGCATGTTCTACATGGAGCATGTATGATTTCTAGTTTTGTACATAGTGTTGTTGTGGAGTGTTGTTTCTCTCATGCATTGTTTGGACTTGGCATTTGGTCAAGATCAGTTTCAGTTCTAATGGGTTTCCAAGTGGCCTAGGGGTCAATTTTCAAAGTTCAGATCAATTTCATGTTTATCAAGCAGACTCCATACCTAATAGATGATTCTATGCCACTGGTCTCTTCATCTAGTAGGCAGATGTCCCCTTGAGTCACCAAATGGTTATCCATATTTCACCCCATGCCAAATATTGGATCGACCACGACCCCACATAAGAGGAACCTGTGAAAAAAAAATTCAAATCCTATAAATTGGTCATAGAAGAACTCAACCATGGAGTGGTAGAGGCCAAAAGAGACTAAACAACCCTATGTAAAGGAAACGACTATGTCAGGCCATTTCCCCGTCTTAAATCCATTCTCCAAGTTACAGGAAGACTCCAACTTGCGTCAGCCCTCCACGTAGCAAATGGTCAG
Source organism: Taxus chinensis (assembly GCA_019776745.2). Taxonomy (NCBI): domain Eukaryota; kingdom Viridiplantae; phylum Streptophyta; class Pinopsida; order Cupressales; family Taxaceae; genus Taxus; species Taxus chinensis. Next base: position 240,673,211 of record CM034147.1, read on the forward strand.
ACAAAGTTAAAAGGCGGACAAGGCAGGCTTCAAAATTGGCTAACTATAAAAGTGTAAGCGGAGAACGCCAAGTGTCAGTGTGGCACATCTCCAATAGTTGGTCCCAAGGTGGAGACCCAAATTAGCGCGAACTCACCACGTAGCCCAAAGTCTAAAAGTAAGAGGGACTGTTGAAAAGTCCACAGATTAGTGGAGGCCGAAAAGTGTCAACTCAATTCTCCTCCAAGGGAAAACTTTTGGTCGAGTTTTCAAGCAAGCGCAATGCCTCCACATGTTATATCAAGTGGGGCATATCTTTCAACTCAGGGCTCAAAATATCTTGAATATGACACCATTGGATAGATCTCGGCCTCACCTCTGCCATGGAGGTCTGAGAATTTAATTTTTGAGGGGGTTAGGTAAAGGAAAATAGAGGAAACATCTCCAGGAATTCAATGTAGGATCCATCTGTCTCAACAACCAGATCGGATTCGATCTATTTACATCGTTTTCTCTTCTTTCAAGGCACTGAATCAAGGAATCATGCAGTAAAGACTGATTTGGGGCATATTTTATCAGAAGCATTAACAAGAGTGGTTGAACTTCAACCCACTTTTTCCACTTCTCTCTCTCTTTCTTCTGTCTAATCAAATCTATAAATATAGGGGCAGGATTCATTGTAAAAAGTTTTTCATTCATCTTCCCTACCCCCCTCTCTCTTTCTTCTCCAGGGTCGAATGTGGAGTTTAAGTATCCTTCCTTGGCTTTGTAATGGAATTTTCTTGCCTCTTTCTTGTTAATGGTGTACTGTGTGAAATCCTGGAGTAATAAAATTTATTTTCATGATGCGTTTTGTCCATCATTTGCTCATTTTGTTGTCTCTTCTCACCTCTCACCATTGCAGGGTACACTGTACATATATTTGATGTCCATTATAGGTTTTGGGAGCTGTGTTTAAGGGGTTTGAAATGGTGTTATGTGCAAAATTTATTCTTGGTATGTGATGCATCTGTCCATCCTCTCCATTGCTCACCTCTCTCCATTGCAGGTAGTTGGGTTTTTTATCAGCAGTTCACTTTTCTCGGTGCTATCACCTCTTTAGTGTAGGATTATTTATTTTCATTCTCTCTCTCTCTCTCTCTCTCTCTCTCTCTCTCTCTCTCTCTCTCTCTCCTTGGTCCCTTGGAATTGTTAGATTAGGAGTAGATAGTTGCATTTCCTTCCTTAGAAGTAGTTTAGTGCTAGGATTACAAAGAGGAACCGGCCTTCTCTAGAGGATCATTCCCATTTGCAAGTCCCACAACTTGGGGAATGATCCAATGTTATGCAAATCAAATGAAATGACCCTGCCTTAGAAAAGTAGATCCATAACTCATTTGGGGTGCTGTGATTTTACACTAACACCATTTAAACCATGATGCTAGTTGTTTCCCATTACTACATCGCGCGATAAGGAAAAATGTTTCATGCTACTGTAAAATTTGTAGGTCCACGACTCATGAAACAGAAGACTGCTGAATGATTGGTTAGATCCATGATGCTAAAGATATTGGTGTATGACAGTCAAGATTTGCAGATAAATATCTAAAGGAAAGAACGAGCATCAGGATTGGGATCACAATCAGGCACACTATGATCAAAATGAAGGGAAATTTTAAGGCAGTCATGGCCGAGGTCAAGGATACCGTGGTGAATTTAGAGGACAAGGCCTTGGTGGTGGAAGAAGTGATTTCCCTCAAGGAACATGTTATAGATGTGGATCTTCTTACCACTACAAGCGTGAATGTCCTCAAAATATTACATGTTCTTTCTGTGGAAATAATCATAGCTATGAGGAATGCCCCAACTTATATTAGCATCATAGCAAGAAACATAAATAGGAGAACAAAGGTGTAGGGATGGTTAGGATACAACGCGATGTGAAGAATCTATGGATTCCCAAGTTGGAACTAGAATCTGAGGCATTGCAGGTAAATATCACGACCCACACTTAAGCAACACAGGTCAGAGAAGCATTACAACCTAAGCCTACTATCACTAAGGAGGAGGTTCTACATGCACGGTACCTAGATATTTCTCATCAGAAGGAGGTTTACTAAGAAACTAGGGACTCAAAAATATCTAGGGTGAAATACAATATTTAAAAAATAAATCATAGAAGATGGAGCAAAAGAAAGCATCAAAGATGGTCCAAACTGATATAAATGACTTGAGAGAGGTGTGCAAATTTTTGTGCCAGAAGTATATCATTCCACTATTTGGGAATTGGTTAAAAGGAAATACTCCATGGGCAAGTACTGAGACTGGATGACAAATCCTGCATGCAAATTTTCCCCCTCATAGCCTATATTATGAAAAGGAAATAACTCCGAATGTTGTTGTGGATGGGTGGCTATTGAGTAATATACTGATTGATAGAGGCAAGAAAGTCAATTTATCTTACCTTAGATGCATTGGAACAAATGGGGAGATCCCCTTTGTAGCCATCCTATAATGTATTTTTCATGGCTAATCAGACTAAAGCCACTCCCATCAAAGTTTTAAAATATGCATCCATTACCATACAAGAAGCCAAGTTCACTGGAGATTTTGAGGTTTTAGCGCTGGCAGAGTTAGATATCTTCCTAGCTCTATTAGGGCATCTTTGGTGCTATGAAAATAATATTGATCTTCGGTTCAATAAAGGTTATATAAGCTTTGAAAATAAGGAGGAAAGAGTTATTATCCATTTAACCAGATTGGAAAAATAGCCAAACCATCTGGTGAGCCCTTGAGTGAAGAAAAGACTTGATCGGGATTAGTTACCTTGCAAATCTAGGATTCAGAGGCTTAAGAAAGACACTAGTCAATGTAATAGATCAAAGAATAACTATACCTAACAACTAGATTAATATCTCTAATATTAAATAAAAATAAAATAAATATACACACACTACGTGGTGGGTCTAATACAATAAGGTAAATAATGTACCTAGGTGGAACAGAACATAAGATAAATACATACTCTAACACCCCTCAAGGAAGCTAGGGGCAAACAGAAGTGAATGTGCCATAGTATGAGTCCTAGAAATAGGCCTGATGAGGTTATCATGTACAAAAAAACTGGGAAAAAAGGACAACCGTAAGATACCCAAAACTAGTCAACAAAGTAGTAAAGAGAGTAAAAACCCTTTGCCAAGCATCCCAAGAAGCTTGGCTCAAAAAAAATCATAGTGTGAAGAATTTTGGGTGCACTCTGGTTGATCCACTGGAAATAAAAAAACTCAAAAACAACTAACACTGGATTCACCAAAATAGCCTCCATACAAGGAAGACTATAACCGAGTGATGTCAAAGTGCAAGAAAAAACGACAAACATATTCAATCAACTGTTGTAATAGGTGTGCCACAATCCAAGAACATAACCAAAGCAACCAAGGTAAGGAAACAAAAATCCAGATGTATCAGGATGCAAGAAATCCACGGTAACAAGTAAGGACACAAAACCCGAGAAGCAGGATGAACACCCAACCCTCCCATACTACTGGGAATGGGTAGAGTGATGCTACAAATCGTTATGATTTGCCACAAATCAACTACTTCGAACACTAATAAAATAACACTAGAATTCACCAGAATAGTCCCCCAGAAGAGATGGTATCAACATGTCAGAAGTGTCAAAATACAAGATACAAAATCTTCAAAAAAAAAATGATACATTAACTTGCCAAAAAAATGTTCAAAAATAAGGCATCACAAATAGAAGGTATAGAAAGGGAGCAAGAGGCGGAATGGTGGAGGAGCCTGCCAATAGAGTCCTCCAATGAAATGCCTATGTCACTGCCATGAGTGATTAGCTATCCACCACAAATCAACATGGATTGATGAAGAGTCTGAATAGGACTGGGTGTAAAATTCACAATGGGCAGTAAAGGACTTCAGAATGTGTTGTCAGGTTTGATCAGGTCAGAAAGGTGAAAATATTACGTTTCTCAAGCCTAGTGAAGGTTTAGAAAGCAGGTGTTGTTAATGACCCTTAGATAGAACGATTCGACGTGAACAAACAATAGGAGCTCTGTAATGTGTGATCCCAATGGATTATATCTCGAACCCAATGTCATGGTGAGAATTCCACTTAACAGGTGGATATGGGGAAATAATACATTGTGATGTTTACCTATACCTTTCTAGTGATGAAACCTATAGAACAGATCTGCAATACATTGAATGAGTGGGTATGTTTCTCAAAGTCCCATGCATATGAGAAGAATTAGGATACACAAACACATGTATTGGAATAGGAATAGATGGGGCAAGCAGATGCAGTAACAAGCCTCACAGGTTTAGCGCACAAGAGTCAGCAATAGGCTCAAAGAAAGGATATAAAGTCAGGGTTTGCAAGACATGAAGAAAAAATCAAGTGAACTAGGAGCAGTACATGGATTTCCACATATGCTGGTTGATGTTTTAGATAACAAGGTTTTGCTGCCAGGGAGTGTATAGTGGATCCTTATGTGATGAATGAGGGGATATGAAGAAGAACAGAAATTTTTTCTTCTGGAGTGATCTATTTTCTTCCAAAAATTTTAACAATATCCTTTTGAAGTTCCACATAACCTTCAGAGAAAAAATATCATTCTCCAGTAGTACCATCCTCTTCAAGAAACGTGTTAGTGGCTGACAATATTTGAAGGAAATTCTTGATGAACCTTCTATGGGACCACATGGCCTAAAAAAATGATCTCAACTTACTTCTTTCATAGGAAATGATAACTCTTTGATTTTTGTTGAAACATTATCAGGATTAGACCAATCCATCTCTGATACCAACCTGCCCTAAAAAACACCTTTAGATATGGTAATATCCAAGACACACTTTGTGGTTTAGTGAGGCTTGTGTTTCATCTAACCCTTTGAAAGGTGTCTTAATCTGGTGCAGGTGGGTTCCATTTACTCCCATAGATGTAAAAATTCATCCAGAAATACTTGCTGATTCCCAATGGTAGGGGTTAAAAAAACTCCCACCTTTCATCAAACGTTGGAACATGCTAGAGCATTACCACAACCCAAAAGTATAACTCTAGAAGAAAAACAATCCCCAAGGAGGTGTGAACGTGGGGGTTCTTTAGTAATCTTCATGCTATAGGAATTGGTTATATATGTTTATACATCACAAAACTATAGAAACATGGCCAAATACTCATCAAGATCTGAATCGGGAATGGAGAGGGTAATTATCCTTCTTTTTGCCGGTTGAGCTTACTATAATCAAAACAAATGAAGTTCATTCATTTCTTTATTCAGATCACAATGGGAGAAAAACCATTTCCTAAATGATCCCACAGCAACTAATGATCTGATCGAAGTAAAACTATCTATGTTGCTCTTTTACAGTCTTGGAAAAATTAGGATTTCATTCTATTTGACCATTTGTTTTTATGGGGTTAGCACCATTACCAGCTCAATAGAATGTTCTACCCAACTTACGTAACGGGGGTCTTTTATCAAAAGTGAATAGGGATGTTTTTTTATACCTTCGAAAAGAGTGGGAGGTAGGAGGATTCCTTCTCACTCTCTATCATAGCATCACCAAATCGTATTTGTTGGAGACGTATAATTCTTCTGTCGATGTACTTTGGGCATATCGAAAAATAAAAGGTTGAACAAAACCATTCGTTGTTTTGGACAGAAGTTCTTCGTGAAATCATGTTACCTTCTTTGCGTATTGCGTGCATTGGAGGTCTAGCTGGTGAGGAAGCATTGAAATAATGGATTGAAAAGTTAATCAAGTTGGATGAGTGATGAGAAATAACATGTTGGATTCAAAAACAAGAGAAGGCCAGGTAGAAAGGATGGCATGACAGGCACATCATGGATAAAAATCTTGAAACAGGACAAATGGTGCTCCTTTATGATTATAAATTTGTGCACCATCCAGGTAAACTCAAAGTACATCGGTTGGGGCCGTATGTTATCACTCACATACTTGAAACAAAATCTTGCCAATTAGAGGTGCTTGATGGAATACGGTTACCTGGGTTCTTTAACGGGAGTAGGATGAAGCCCTACTATAAATAAGTCTTATTGGTGTTTTTAATAAGGCAGTGCTACCATTTAGATTAGGTTTTCAATTCTGCATTTCCTTAATGTGTTTCTTTCTTTTTCACTATGCTTTGTCAATTTAGTTGGTGTGTTTGTGTAATTAGCATGTGCACCAGAAGCTAATTACTATTTAGAGAATTTTTATGTGCAAAGGACTGTACATACCCTTATTATGGGGTGGTTATTGATATCCAAGTACAAGACTGATGAAAATAAGTACACATGAAAGGAACTATCTCCTACGGGTGTTATTCAAGTTGGAAAATTAAAAGAAAGAAAAAAAGACTGTTTCTTGAAATAAGGGCCATAGGTGGAGGTAGATGAAGAAACAAGTATAACGCGAGGTAAGAAGAGGCCCTCAAGACTACCAATGGAAGGCACAGTGATGAGGTACTTAGGCACATGGAAGCGTGCTAAAGAGAATTCCGCAACCAAAAGGTATGAGGGCAAGCTAGAAGGTTCTAGCTTGGGCGTGAAGATGTACCACGCGGAAGGAATGAAAATGGTCAATTAACGAGAGGATTTTTAGTAGGTGGAGGAGTAATAAATGCACTAACATTTTGAAAATATATATAAGGACGGGATGCGAGTTCATTTTTATCATTGCAATCATGATGATTAAAAGGAACGATAACCAGATCATACCAAGGCAAGAACACAGATGCTAATCAAACACCACGACTATAAGATAAAAGTAATTATCTAGAATAAATTTACAAAAAACCTTTTTAAACAAATAAGTAGCAATATCATATATTATTATCAAACTCAATGAAATACAATGAGAATGGGCCTTGCTTATATATGCAAGGAATAACAATCTAAGAACCAATCAAGGTCGTAGATCAAGTCATAAATCAAGGAAATAACTAGTCATCAAAAAACTAGTTAAGACCATAGATTTAGGATAAAACTAGACATCAAGGATCTAGTCAATAACATAGATTAATGAAAGAACTAGTCAATGTCATAGATCAAAGAAATAACTATACCTAACAACTAGATAATATCTCCTAATATCTAAATAAAATAAAATAAATATACACACACATAAGTGGGTGAGTATAAATACAATAAAGGTAAATAATGTACCTAGGTGAACATGAACTAAGATAAATACCTACTATAACACCCCCCTCAAGTGAAGCTAGGGGCCAAAATAGAAGTGACATGTCCATAGTATGAGTCCTAGAAACTAGGCCTGATGAGGTACTCATGTACAAAAACTGGGAAAAAAGGACACCGTAAGATACCCAAAACTAGTAACAACAAAGTAAAGAGAGT